>APFE031196100.1:0-27159 GCA_000404065.3 Pinus taeda | reverse complement strand
ATGAGGATAAATCTATTATAGTGAAAAAAAACTCTCACAACATAAGTGCACTTGAACATACCATCTCACACCATTAGTATGCATTACCAATTTAATTTAAAGAAATTGAGAAGGCTGAAATGTGTACACTTCCACATTTCAACACAATTGATTCTATATTGATCAAAACTATATAGGCTTTAGTTTTAACTTAAATTTCTAAGTACTTGTAAAATAATAAGATTAGTATTTTTCATTAGCAAAACTTGAGTTTTGGAAATCAAGAAAATTATGTTAAATTACAATATATTATATTAGTATTTTTACAGTTTTAAAATTTTATTAGATTTTATATAATTAGTATTTGGGATTGTTACAATAATTTAGATATTTACAAAAGTATAAATAATATAAATATAATTTAAAAATTAATATTATAATATAAATATTTATATTTGGAGTTTGTAATATTATTGTAATATAAATATGTATATTTATATTTTGTAAATATTTTTTGAATAAATAGGATTTATGGTAATAATATCTATATGGGAAAAAAAATACTAAACTTAACCTAGATACTTGTTTTCCAAACAGGTCCACCCAAAGTTCAAGGAGGTCCACGCAGATTGTTGCATGAAATTTGCCAAAAGAACAAATGGCCATCTCCAGTGTTTAAGTGTGCAGAACTAGGCAATTCTCACAAAAGAAGGTGACTAGACATGTTTAAGTAAAATGTTTGGATCATTTAAGATTTTGGAAGTAATATGTTCTAACTTTCATTTTGTTTTGCAGTTATGTTTTTAATGTTCACATTCCTCACACAAAATTCCATGAAGTTAGTGGGAAAGAAATGCTTACAAAGAAGATTGCCCAGGATGCAGCAGCTTTTATGATGCTTTGTCAATTTCAAGAGAAAGGAATTTTTCCCCTCGATGTAACATCTTCAACCATATTTTTTGAATTTCAAAAACAGTTTCAATGATGCTTTATAAATTTCAACTAGGCGCCTGAAAGTCTACAACTAGACAATTGGCCTTGCAAAAGCCCATTCGTCCCAACACCAAGGTAGTTAGAAGTTTTTTATAGACTTCGGTGAATTCCAAAACATCTCAGCATGACACTAATCATGTCAATCAGAACTGTTGTACTGAGGGTATGTTGTTTAAAACTTATTTTACATTTCTTTTGGTGCTAAATTGTCGTAATAGTATGGATGACCTCATAAAGCACTATATTGTTTTTTAAAGTTTATAGCAAATTTCTAATGTCTCATGTTTGACAATTGTTATATTGAAGTTTTTCACAAACCTCATATGGTACAATGGTTGTCAGGAGTTCCCTCATTTGATTCATGAACATTGACAACAAGATAAAAAACATAATTCTATATAGATAATGTATATACTCTTGTTTGGTGAAACTATTGTTATCACGATGGTTCTAGACAGTGTCCATGAATGATGTTAGTTTAATGCACGATGTAGATTCTTGAATTATTTCCATTTATTTTCATATTCACATCTTTATTTTATTAATAATTATAGATTTATTATCTGCTCTTTGTTGATCAATTTAGATGGTTTGGCAAGCAACATTATAACTTGTCATGGAGATTAGAAAAGCAATATACCATGTGGTCAATTAGGATTTTCTCAAAATGTGTAACTCACCATCACTCTCGTTGGAAGTCTCACACACCTAATATGTTTTAAAAACTCATAGTATATTTGAAATTTCATGCTGATTTATTGGTCAATCAAATAAAGGGTTCAAAGAAAACATAATGGTATTTTTGACATGTTATTTGAAAAAGAAATACAATTGCAAGAAAATATACATTAAATTATAAAAACCAATATGCATTAAATTATATTCACTAAAATATGTAGTTATCCAAGGCTGAAAGTGAAAAACATGCTAGATTAAAAGATGAGTGAAAACATTTAAATGATTGTTTACAATGCTACTCACCAACTTTTTTTCAATGATAATTTTAATTTATATTCCTAATAAAATTTGGTCAAAATGAAAAGATATGAATTATATATATATATATATATAAATGAGAATAAATATATTATGGTGCAAAAAAACTAATTTCTTACAACACCAAATACACTTGAACATACCATCCCACACCATTAACATGCATTACCAACTTAGTGTGTCATTAATGTGCATTACCCACTTAAGTTGAATAATTTAGAATACTAGAATGTGTACATTTCCACATAATTGATTCTATATTGATAAGAATTGTATAGATTTTAGCTTTAGGTTAAATTTGTAAGTACTCATAGAATAATAAGATTAGTGTTTTTCATTAGCAAAAGTTGAGTTTTGGAAATCAAGACAATTATGTTAAATTTCAATATATTAGTATCTTTTACAATATTAAATTTTATTAGATTTTATATAATTAGTATTTAGGATTGTTACCATAATTTAGATATTTACAAATGTACAAATAATATAAATATAATTGACCTCCTGATGTTTTGATATAGCTATTTGTGTTTGGAGTTTGTAATATTGTTATAATATAAATATGTATATTTATATTTTGTAAATATTTTTTGAATAGCTAGGATTTATGGTAATAATATTAAAAAACATAATAAAAAAATCTAAATTTAACCTAGATACTTACCTTTTTTTCAAGAGGTCCACCTAAGGTTCAAATAGGTTGACACAAATTGTTGCATGAAATTTGCCGAAAGAACAAATGGGCATCTCTAGTGTTTAAGTGTGTAGAGCTAGGCAATTCTCACAAAAAGAAGGTGACTAGACATCTCTAAGTAAAACATTTGGTTCATTTAAGATTTTAAAAGTAGGCAATTCTCACAAAAGAAGGTGCCTAGACATGTCTAAGTAAAATTTTTGGTTCATTTAAGATTTTAAAAGTAATTTGTTATGAATTTCTTTTTATTTTGTAGTTATGCTTTTACTCTTCACATTTCTTCCACCGAATTCCATGAAGTTAATGGAAAAGAAATGCTTACAAAGAAGATTGCACAGGATGCAACGACTTTTATGATGCTTTTTCAATTTCAAAAGAAAGGAAAATTTCCCCTGGATGTAGCAGCTTCAACCATGCTTATTGAATTGCAAAAGCATTTTCAATGATACTTTATGAATTTCAAAGGAAAGAACTTTTAGGACTTGGCTCTTATCAAATTTCCAAAGATTTAATTTAAATGAAAGTATGATAAATTAGTTGCCTAGACTTTAATAATAAGTGCTTCTAGTTTATGTCCAAGTTTTGTATGCAATGAGTTGTAATTAGTTACCTTTATAAGCTAGTTAAATTCAACTCTATATGTTATGCCTTATGTGTAATTATTTACAACCATTGGTATATATCAACTATGCAATTATTATTTTCCTTATTCATGTTTCCTATTTATAGTTTAGCACGTACTTATTGATTGATTTTATGTACATTTTGGTTGGCTATTCTAATTCAATTATAATCTACGATGTTTATTTTTGTATGGAATCTCCTAATGCAATTATGTTTGTACGATATGCACAAAGTGAAATTCATTCACTTGGTAATTCCAAAGTCAAAAAATTGCAATTCTATAATTATAATTTTATTTTATTTTTTATTTCTTTTTCTTTTGAATTTAGATCAAAGATTGAAAATGTTTTATTTTTCCATTTAATTTTTACCAATTTAATTTAGTATATAAACATGAAATCAAATTTGTTTTACAGCTATGCTTTTACTATTCATATACTTTGAATAGGATTTGAAAAGTTAGTGGAAAAGAAATGCCTACAAAGAACTTTGCCCATATTGAACAATTTTAATGATGCTTTGTGAATTTCAAAAAGGAATTATAGGACCTGAATCTTATGAAATGCTTAAGATTTAATTTAAATGAGAGTATGATAAACTGGTTGTCCAATATCACAATTGTAGATGATAAGTGTTTCAAGTTTATTTCCTTGTTTTTTTTTGTTTTGAATGCCTTGCAATGAATTATTTTTATAACCTAGTTAAATCCAAGTCTATTTCTTGTGCCTTGTTTGTGATGATTTGCAACCATTGTTATATATCTTATATCTTATGTGTAGTGAATGTTTTTTATTTATTCTTGTTTATTTTTTGATTTTATATACATTTTGATTAGGTATTCTATTGTTACCATGATTTATGATGTTGACTTTTATATGGATGGTCCTAATGCACCAATATATAAATATGTATTTATATGATATGCACATAATGAAAATTCATTCATTAAGTAACCCCAAATTCAAAAAAAAAAGTTTCATAGTTATGTGTGTGTGTGTGAGAGAGAGAGAGAGAGAGAGAATTTAGTTTGAGATTTAAAATGTTCAATTTTGTGTATTTAATTTTTGTCAACTTAATTTTTCATATAAATATAACTATTTTCTTATTAAATATCCACAATTTTTTAATTTATAAGATATATTCTCACTGCATATAGATACTATTAGCTCCTACTTTAATCTTCTTCCTACTATATTTGAAGAGTCATAAAATTAAAAAAAAATCATTCTTTCATCATAGATAGAATTTGTTACAAATATTCATCAAATTTATGTCGTTTTCATCACAAATGGAATTTTCTATAACATTCATATGTATGCTCCCATGGCTTTTATTCCCCACTATTAGCTGAGACTCTCAACTATTCCCCATGACATTTGGCCTCAGATATAATGAAGACTAAATCCCACACAAATTAAAATTTAAATCTCATACTTTTCTATCCTATCTTGTTATAGAAAATTTCAAATCTTAAATTCTTAGAACCTAAATTTGATCTCACTACTCACTACCTCATTTCAAGTTTTTTGCAACTAAATTAACTTATAAAATATATAATTTTGTTTTGAAATTTCTCATAGCTATATATGAGATACTCTCACAACATCTTCATTTCCAGATTTATTTGCAATTGAATTAACTTACAAATATATAATTTTGTTTTTGAAATTTCTCATAACTATATACTAAAATTTAGCTTTTTTTATAGGAGTACTATATTAGTTTATTTTGCAAAATATAGCCATGTTAATTCAACTCCTAAAAAATGGAAATAAATTTCAAATAATTTTTGTAAGAGTATTTTGCTCTTATCTACAATTAATATATCAAAAATTTCAATGTTTATGTGTATATATATTAACAAAAAAAAAATATATAATATATATATAATATATTATATTATCTATATATATCTATTAAATTCATTATAGAACTGTTTTGATCTTATATTGACATCTTTCTATATGGATGTAATTCAAGAAATGAATTTGTTGTCCCTCCATCCATGATATCTAGTATATTAGATGATGTATACTCATTTTTCATATTGAAACAATACAAATGGTTAAAATGATTCTTAGAAAATGGATTGTTATATAACATCACATATCATGCACAAGAATTGAAGTAGAGCCTATAAATATTGAAATAATCCTAAAGTTTCCAATTCCATCAACACATAAAGTACATATTTTTTAGGGCGTATAGGTTCTATTTCACGCTATTATACACACAAATATTTTCCAACATCATAAGAAGCATGTTAATTGGATTCTGTATGCAAAACGTTATTCCACTCAGTTCACCTTCATGTTTTCACACCTACAGATCGAGACGATGTAGCGCAAAGCCCCATTATTCATAGAAAAGGGGCTAGCCACACGATTATGATTAAAAGACTCTAGAAGTGTTTATATTGTAACTCTGGTTAAGAGTTAATTTACTCAATGTGAACCACCAGTGGGCTATTGGACTGTGTTATGACTAGGCCACTAGGAGGAAGAGACATTTCATTATTTCGAGATAATTTTGTTCCATCACTTAGAATAGATAACCATAAGCGATAAGAGGTATAGAACACAAAGTGTATATGTGCATTGTAGCATCCCATGGGCCACAGGATGTAAAAGACTCTATAAGAGTCTATATTTTAACTGTAGTTAAGAGTTGACATAGTCAAAATTAACTACTAGTAGGCTACCGAGTTGTGTTATAACTGAGCCACTAGGAGGACAAAGAATTCCATTCTTCCGAGAGAATTTTTTTCCATAGCTGAGAAAAGATAACCAGGAGCAATAGGAATAAGAGCCCACAAAGATGATTTGTGCATTATAGCAAACCACAAGCCACATGCATTACTTCGTTGTACCTACAACCATCTTTCTAGGCAGAGAAAGAGAGTGAAGCAACCTCACTTTCCAACTGGGTTTTCTCTCAAAAGGGTTTCCCAAAGAGCTTAAATTGTGTCTTATGTGTGTGTGTAAGATTATTTTTTCATTCTCTACCTTTCTGCATGATTTCCATTCGCATGCGTTCACTAATTATAGTTAAATCTATAGATCTTAAAGTTTAATAAAATTATAATAGTGTAGAATATCATATTTTTAATATAATATTATCAGATATGTTGTGACGAACTATTGAGTGGAATATCCATTATAGTTTATGGATAATCAATTTATTAATTTCTAACACAATTTAGTATTTTCAAAAAAAAATCAGGTTTTGAAATTTCAGACTGTTTTTTAGAAAATTTGCAAACTAGTGCCATGGATCTATTTTGAAAGAAAAAAAAATAATGGCCAACAAAATCTAAGATAGCTACGATCACTACGATAGCTCTGATCACCCAAGCTAGCTTGTTTCCATTTTGCATGTAAAAAAATTTCAATATTTGTTATTAATGAATTGAAGTTTACTTTTGATTGTAGCTTTATGTTTTTGTTTAAATTTGTATTTCATTTTGTTCTTTCATAAACCTATATTAGAGGTCCCATAAGTTTCATGCAACCAATACATGACCAAAATAGTGTATATTTTTAAACTGTGATTCTACAAAAGCTTTTGGAGCAACAATCTAATCCCATGCCACTAAATTCCATTTGTTGTTATGCTTCATGCCAAAACAAAGAAAATGAAAAATCAACTTGTGAATATTTTTTTAAATACCTTTGGGCACCCATGTAATTGAGGTCTAATAAGCAATCATACTTAGAAGCCAAGACTATGCGCTCACCTCTTAACAAAAGCCTATTGGTCCAAATAGAGATCCGACCTTCCACCATCTTAATCATCCACAACCAATCATTGAAATGGCAATCATTTGGTTTAAGTAAAAAGACATAGATGTTTTATGCCATCTTCAATCAATTTTAATTGGAAATGGAAGTGTTAATGAGTATCATCCATTATTCTTTAAGACAAACATAAAAAAGAAATAGTAGACTCCGGGTTACTAACCATCATGTGAGTAAGAAGGGAGAATTGTTCTAAAATTTCTGATATTTCTCGAAGGAAACATACTTCTCTGAGAACGAAAATAAAAACACCTTCATCAAACAATAGATGTGAAATGGATACATTATGTGATATATTAATGCCTTCCAACCTTCCCTTTTTTTTTATGGCATCTCAAACGAGCTTGTTAAATGCATCCACTATGAGAGGAAAGAAAGCGGGAGATAAAGGAAACCCATGACACGTGCCACAATAAGGATTGAAAAAATCCAATGGATGACCATTGATAAGCACGATGTAATCAGAAGAAGTAATACACCCCATAATCTAGTTTACAATAGCACGATTTAACCCAACACAGATGAGAACCAGTATTAAGAAGGTCTAATCCACATGACTATAAGCTGATTTTAATAACAACAATAGGAATGTTTTTTGTTTTTATAGAATGGCGTGCTTCGTAAGCTAGAAAAACAACCTTGTGTATTTAACGATTTTGTAAAGATGAATTGTTACTTTATAATGATCAGACTTAGAATAGGCTTCAGTCTAGTTGCAATGATTTTTGATATCAACTTATAAGCCACATTGCAACAAGAGATAGGGTAGAAATCATCGAAAAAGTACGCTTCCCACATCAGATGAATTAGGGCAATAAAATAAGAATTAATGACACCGAATACCAAGCTTGACCTCTTAGATTCTCTAAATAACCTTTAATACATCCTCTTTGATCAAATAAAAAAAAAGCACAAAGAAACAAAGAATTCCATTCTCATATGATTCAAATTGAGACTTTTCTCCTTTTGCATGGATAAAAGAGCTATTTGAACTTCCCCTCCAATAACTTCTTGCAAAAGGGAAGCATTCATGTCCTTGGAGATGAAAGGAGGAAATATAGATAACAAACCTAGCAGCTCTAAAATAGGGCATCCTGTAGGGTGAGTGAAAAGCGATTTAAAGAATTAAACACCAAGTTGAGAAATATCCTAAAGGGATGAGAAAGAATCCCCCTCAATTTCTTTCATATAGCGTATAGTTTTAACATTCCAATGATGGTTGGCATAATTGTGGAAAAAATAGTATTATTTTCTCCTTATGAGATCTAGATAAGATGCCTCTTTAATCCCTAGGTTTCATCTTCTTTGTCAAGGATATATCTCTTTTTGCGTTCAAGGGAATATAATGCTTCAATGAATTCAAATAACAAGGCACAAATATTTTGATGAATACAAAACATTAATTTTGTCTTCCATCTCCTTCAACGTATCTCTAATGATTTTATTAACCATTGATTTTTTAGAAAAACAATACACACACATTATATCATGGTGATCAATACTTTATAAACCGGGATAAATGCTACCATAGCCATACAAATTAAATGGATAGTAAATTGCTATAGCCATAAATCAATAATCAACATGAAAACACTTACAACTTGACACATCTCACATTGTTAAAATTTTAAAAATCACAAACACTAATTAAATTATAGCTTTATTTTTAATTTTGTTGTTTTTCTTAATGACAAAAAATCTTTCATTAGAATTTAAAATAGAATAGCATACAAAATCGGTCTCAATAGTCCTCACACTCTAATTACGACCGCAAATTTTGAGATTGGGGACTAGAGGATACCAAAATGGACACTTCACATAACTTATTTTTGTAAGGCATTGAAACTCTAGCATACTAGGAATAACCAAAAGGGAGACCAAAATTGACAACAACATATCAAGGAGGGGGGGAGGGGGGAAGTTCATGGGGAGATGCGAAGTAACCAACATGATCATGAATGTGGAAATGTTCCACTCGTGCTTCCAAGCTACAATGATGATCATTGGTGCGGCGATGACTACGATGGAGACTATCTAGTTGAGCCATAATTTCATTTTGATTGTATTGAATATTAGTAAGATAGGTCGATATTTCACTTTGATCATCATACTAGTGTTCCTTGAATATGTCCAAATCAATTTGGATGTGTAGTAGCTGCTCAACAATGGATTCCATAGAAGCAGAGGCCTCCAAGTAGCCTAGAGAGAGAGCAAGAGAAGTAGCTTATGCACCCTCTATTTCGTGGCTAGTTGAGTTGGTGAAGGATGATTTGTGTCTAGGCTCGGGGTGTCATCCTGGGCATCCTGGCCCCTCCCTCAATGGGGTTGGACCCGTTGCTTGGGCATACCAAAATTGAGAGAGGCTAACAGTTGGCTAAGGGTGAAGACCAAGAAGAATCTATTCATGTACCTACAAGAAACAATACGAATCCAGATACCACAAAATCCTTTCCCCAATTGAAAAGATATCAAAAGACTAACACAATGTGTAATGGAACAAGAAAGGAAAGACAACCAGGTGAGAGGGCTAGATGGGACATGCCCCACCAACGACCCAAGGAATTTACTAGAACAGAAAATACAACCCCAGTTGAGAACAGGAGTAATTTTAGTGCTTTGGACCTAGAACAGACTCTCAGACTCCCTACGAAACTTACCAGAGGACCAGGTATCACCTTCACACCATTGTAGAGTAGGAGGAGGTATGAACATTGAGCCCATAACACAGGGTACACAAACATACAAATACAAAACCTTGCAACAAAGTAAGAATGCAAAGGATGTGAGAGATAGAGAGACCTTACCCCTCACACCTGAGGAACCCAAAGTTTCCAAAGATGTGAGGATTACCTAAGACATGAAATGATGTGGAGACTATGTCAGACACCATCTGCTCAGGTTCAAGGATCCTAGGGGTATACTAGTAGACAAAACCCAACCCAAACCAAAAAACCATAGTTGCCCAAGGTGCTCCTTAGCCAAGGTTGAAACTCCAGAGAGCCACCATGGCACTAGTCTTGAACACATCCAAACTCCTCACGACCTACATTTATTGCACAAGCTTCCAAACTCGAGCAAAACACTCTCCAAACATCAAATTGAACAACTGATTGCATGGAATAAATCATCGCATGAGGGAATTGATTGCAAGGATGACACATTAAGGAAGAGTTAATACCCACGTGGCAAAGGAGCAGGCCCCAATGGCCACAGTAATTTTCATCATAAGATTACTCTTAAGCAACAGAAAGAATGAAGATCGAACCTTATTTCGTATACATACCATAACTCTTCTGACCATCATGGACTTTTCCGTTAAAGGAATTATAGCATCTTATTATATGGATTAAATAACATGAATATCGAGCTTCACGATTTCAGACTCAGAAACAAAATCATTTGCCAGGAATATGTTGGACACAGATTGTCATTGATGTCAATATGGCAATATTCAAAGAAGGAGACAGAGCCAAAGAAGAGGAGCACACAGAACCATCAGAGCCAAAAGGAGCCAAGAGGAGCAGAGGTGGTTAAGTGTTGTATGAAGTTGCTGGTGAACGCTGGTGAAGGCTGCTGCAACTGTTGAACACTGTTGAAGCACTTGGAGAAAAGTTTCTGAAACACCAATTTCTCCATTGCTGAAACACCAACCTTTTCTGCAACTGTTGAACACTTGTGAAAAATTTGCAAAAACGCCAATTTTGGTGTTTTTGAAACACCAATTTCAGCGTTGCTGAAACACCAATTTCTCTGCGAGGACATTATATTTTCAGCACATCAATTGAAGGTAAAGATGAGGAAGCTAAAGCGAATGGAGGAGGGAAACAAGAAGGTCGAGCGAGTGTTGAGGAAGCCAAAGCTCAAGCGAGCGAGGAGGAAGCCAAAGAGCCATTGAGTAAGCGAAAACAAATGGACAAAGGCATGAGAATGTATAAAACAGTAAAAACGGAGAATTGTTGTTGTTGTTGGTGTGGTGAAGAACTAGAGTGTGAGGTAGTAGAAGTAGCAGAGGCTGTAGAGGCAGTAGAAGTAGCAGAGGCAGGAGAGCAGGAGTGAGACAACCTCAGCTGAATAGTGTGCAACAACATACTTGTTTATACCAAGGTTGGGTTGGAGCCCAAGAGGTTGGAGCCTCAGAACTAAACTGGACTGAAGTCATTGGGGGTAGGTGCTCCTAAGTGCAGAACCACTGCAAAATAGAGTTGGTTCTCTGGAGGTTGGATCCTCACTGAAGTCCAAGTTGGAGCTTGGCAATTATTCATAATCAGATTTATACTTATATTGTATTTATTTCATTGCACTGTCTTGAGTTTTAATAAAGGCATTAATTTTAGCTGTTGATTTCTATGTTCTATGTATACATACACATGTCTATATATGTTGTTTCCAATCACTAGAACAATTTAAAAATAAATAAATAAATAATAAGAAATACTGATTCACCCCCCTCTCAGTATTTCCAATAGTATAGTTACCATTTTCCAATTCCTTAGGCATGGCCAAAGGAATACTCATATGAACATCAAACCACAACGGATGCAATCATTTCAGAAGAAAAAATTAACACAAGTAATCTATTTATGAATAATTGTCACATGCCAATTTCTACCATGAATGGGTCCTAGAATTGTTACCTACTAGACATGCTTCTACAGTTAGCTTCACACTAGAATGCAACCTACATAATAAATCTGCCATTCCATAATAGAGAAAAATTCAACCATCATTATATCTGAAATAACTAATTTTAACCCCATAACATGTAAGGATTAACACAAAACACATACCATGCAAGTGAATCTCATGAGATTAGATGGAAGCATCATTAAATCTATTAAGACATAAGCATATACTATTCATCAAACATTCTCATGGTGAAGAAAACTTAAGAACTCTTCTCATAAACAAACTGGAGCTATAACATAGGGAGAGTAAGAATCATCATACAACCATTTCACACATCTGACACCAACTAAAACCTCACTTGGAAGGAGGAGCACCACCACCGAGTCATGAATCACCTCTGATTTCCCCCGAGCCGAAGATCTTTCCAAGGATAAATTTATCTTCAATTGATCAGTGCACTGGGTATTTAATCGCGTCTTTCATAATTTAGTTGCCATTAGCGGTGTCCTGCTTTTATAGAGTTTTCCATTTGCCTAGTTCTCTTTTGGAAAAACTTGTCTTTATCTCCCACGAAGCTTTTCCTCATAAAATCTTGCCTTTATCTCCCGCAAAGATTTTATGTCCAATGGATCTTTAATCCATCCAAGCTTATCTAGAATCACATCTAGAAGCTTTATCATGAAGGATTCATCTCTATCCCATTCCTCATGGGATTTGGCAAGAATCTCCTCTCTCTTGGTGCTCCACCCTTCAAGTGATTTACTTTATTAATTTATTTAATAACACATTTTCTTTTCATATTAAATATCACCTAGTTGTCCTCAATTTAGGTTTACAAACATTTAACACGAAAGTGAGGTATCACACCTAGCTTTAACTTAGCTTATGCTTAAAATAATTTAATACACAAGGGAGGGGTATTACAAAATTAAAAAGAAAAATAAAGTAAAGCAAATCAAATAAAAAGTTTAATTAAAAAAAAAACAAATAAATTAGAATGGAGCTTTATCTCAATTCACAAAAACTAGGGAGTCTAACTAACAATCAAAATGATTTTTTCCAGAATTCAAGGATAAAAATTTAGGTGAATTATTTTTTTTCCAAAATTCAAGGATAAATTTTTGGGTCATTTTATTTATTAGTTAAATTAGCCTATATCCATCTTAACTTTGAAGCGCCCAAAGCATTGGTAGATCAAGAGTTAGGATGGCTCTAGGCTAATTTAATTTTCCCCTTTAAATAGGCTATATTCCACATGATTACCATGGTTTCTCAATACCATGAGTCATTTTTACGTTTATTTTATTTTTTTATGAAATTTGACTTAGTCAAAATGTTAAACATTATGTTAGAATATTTCTATCATACTAAGCTTAATTACCCTAAAATAATCCATTGAAAATATTAAATTAATCTACTTATTAAATCACTTTATCTAGTTACTAATTCTGTAGTGCTCTTATTGATTTATTTGTCACTTTATCTAGTTACTAATTCTGTAGTGCTCTTATTAATTTATTTGTGGACTCGTTAATTTGTTATAAAAATAAACAAACTCAGCCACTTTTCATTAAAGAAACAATTCTAATCTAGTGTTAATTTTTAAAAATATAATAATCTTTAAATAATTAAAAGAAAACATGACTTTAAAAAACAAAAACAAAAATCTTAAAATTTCACATTAAACCAAAACTATTTATTAAAAACAATTAAATTCTGAATATTAAATATCACTAATTAAGTTCATTCCACTTATTAACAGGTATAAAAAGAAATTAACAAATAAAAATATTGAATCTCTTTTAATATAATATTTTTTGCAAGTGGAGATTTAGATGATTATTTATATTATATTTTCAAAATTTCGAGGGAACAATCTCAAAATAATCTTGTCCGACTTTCGCGGTAGACACTTTACCCACTTTACCCATTATTAGGGGCTAAATTTCATCAATTGTCCGACTTTTGGGTTTGAATAAAAAATAAATGAACATTTTCATACCTAATATAACCCTATAAGGTGAGGTAATACACTTCAAAAATAAAAATAAAAAAACAAAAAAATAACCTTATCAATATGATAATAAATAAATTTAATAATAAATATTAAAACACCAAAAAAATATATTAAATATAATAAGGTGAGTTAATATACTTCGCAAAAAAAACTATCAATAAGATAATAAATAAATTTAATAATAAATATTAAAGCACCAAAAAGATATATTAAATATAACAATCAGCTTACTAACCTTCCATCTTCCAGCTTCGTGTTGGTAAAGTTTCACCCAATTTAAAGTTGTACCTCTCCTCACCACCGTGATCACACCATTCCTATAAATATGTGCCAGTGAGGGTCTGTTGCAGAATTGAATTTTTAACTTTCTCTATGTTCGTATCGTTCTAGTGAGAGTCTGTTGCAAAATTTTTAACTTTCTATGGTGTTATCGTTCTAGTGAGATTCTGTTGCAGAATTTTTCAATAGGCTATATTCCACATGATTACCATGGTTTCTCAATACCATGAGTCATTTTTATGTTTATTTATTTATTTATTTTTTATGTAATTTGACTTAGTCAAAATGCTAAACATTATGTTAGAATATTTCTATCATACTAAGCTTAATTACCCTAAAAGAATCCATTGAAAATATTAAATTAATCGACTTATTAAATCACTTTATCTAGTTACTAATTCTGTAGTGCTCTTATTAATTTATTTGTAGACTCGTTAATTTGTTATAAAAATAAACAAACTCAGCCCCTTTTCATTAAAGAAACAATTCTAATCTAATGTTAATTTTTAAAAATATAATAATTTTTAAATAATTAAAAGAAAACATCAATTTAAAAAACAAAAACAAAAATCTTAAAATTTCACATTAAACCAAAACTATTTATTAAAAACAATTTAATTCTTAATATTAAATACCACTAATTAACTTTATTCCACTTATTAACAGGTATAAAAAGAAATTAACAAATAAAAATATTGAATCTCTTTTAATATAATATTTTTTGTAAGTGGAGATTTAGACGATTATTTATATTGTATTTTCAAAATTTGGAGGGAACAATCTCATAGTAATCTTGTCAGACTTTTGCAGTAGACACTTTACCCACTTTACCCATTATTAGGGGCCTGAATTTCATTAATTTTCTGACTTTTGGGGTGGACACTTTACCCACTTTACCTATTCCATTTATTAAGTTTTATAAAAATAAGATAATAAATAAATATATTCAAATTCTTTTAATATAATTATTTTTGTAATTGGAGATTTCCATAGTTATTTATATTGTTAAGTGCGTTGAGTAAAGTGTCTATCAGAAAAATTGGACAAGAAATTTTTAACAAAACTTTTCAAAAATTAAAAAAATATAATTTCGCTTTATTGAATAAAAAATTAAATGAACATTTTCATACCTAATATAACCCTATAAGGTGAGTTAATACACTTCAAAAATTAAGAAAAAAAACAAACAAAAAACAAAAAAATAACCTTATCAATATGATAATAAATATTAAAACACCAAAAAAATATTAAATATAATAAGGTGAGTTAATATACTTCCAAAAAAACTATTAATAAGATAATAAATAAATTTAATAATAAATATTAAAGCACAAAAAAATATATTAAATATAACCATTAGCTTACTAACCTTCCATCTTCCAGGGTGGTGTTGGTAAAGTTTCACCCAATTTAAAGCTCTACCTCTCCTCACCACCGTGATCACACCATTCCTATAAATATGTGCCAGTGAGGGTCTGTTGCAGAATTGAATTTTTAACTTTCTCTATCGTCGTATCGTTCTAGTGAGAGTCTGTTGCAGAATTTTTAACTTTCTATGGTGCTATCATTTTAGTGAGAGTCTGTTGCAGAATTTTATGGTGCTATCATTTTAGTGAGAGTCTGTTGCAGAATTTTTAACGGTTGAAGACCTTGCAAGCGAGAGTATTTTGGGTGTTAAAGGAGTCCCCGTGTTTCGCTCGAAGATGGAAACGCTGTAATGAACAATCCAACTGCTAATACCATCTTAACAGGGTGCGTTTCCCTCTCACTTCTTTTTACTGTTAACTGCTAATACGATCTTGCGTTTTCCTTTTATTTTTTTTACTGTTATTATACCTGAGAAATTCGACTGCTAATACGATCTTGCGTTTTCCTTTCATTTTTTTACTGTTATTATACCTGCCGACAGCATGGTATATATCGTTGCCACTAGCATTAGTTTGAACCAAAACAATAAGTTTAATATAAAGGTTTTTTTATTCATATCTTCTTTGGGCTTATCAGATATTGACAACTCCGTTCATACAGTTGGGAGTCTTATTGCTGGTGATATAGATAAATACATAAACCAAAATTCTAACCGTGAAACTAATTAATGCTAGGTTAAGGCTCCTTCATAGTAACAATGGATCCTCCTAACTTCGGCTGTGCAAATACATTTGCGTCAACAAACCGCATCCGCTGAGGACTGTGCCGCGCGGATGGCCCCCTGCTGGAAATTCTCTTCTGGCACTAACCCCTGGACTGGCGCTCATATAATCTATTTTTTCAGTTTCCTACGACAGTTTCCTAATGTTTCTTGTTATTTATGTTTTCCACAAACTTAGTATCCTAACGTTTCCTGCTATTTATGTTTTCCACAAACTTCAACAAAAATGAAGAAAAAATACAGCGAGCGCATTAGCATTTTTCAAGTCCATAAAAGAAAAGTTAACTCTGACTGCAAATTTCAACAACAGGGATGCTCGCTTACTATTTTATATGGAAAACACAGAGGCTTTGCAGCTGCACAAATCTCCCTGCGAAATCTCCAGAGCCCCACACCACCAACCAAATTTATTCGCAGCGGCAATTACAAACAAACTGAAACGTTGCGCCATGGGTGACCAAGTGAACTCATAAACCTCACATACCTCAGAGGAATCCAGAAAGATACCATCCGACCCTATAATCGTCGGCAGGGCTTCCATGGTTATCCTTTGCACTTCCCCTCCCCGCGACATCACAAACCCCATCGAGGATGCATCTTGGAAACGGACCGCAATGTGTCTACAACTTTAGGCCGACAACGATCGGCGGAGCGACAACGCTTTCTTGCGAAGCGGCCTCCGTTTTCCCCATTTTCAAAACAAAACAAAATGCAATTTCGAAAGGTCCCTTTCTTGTCCTCAAAATTCTCGGCATGTGGCTGACGACTGGTGGCGAGGCCATCCGAGTAGATGCATTTCTTGCAGAAGACGCAATTTCCTGTAACAAGCTTCTCGCCCACTTTGCCTAATAACAACCATGCCGAGATAAAGGAATGCCTCATGAGCTTCCTTCCTGGTCTTACCCTTCGGATATCAATGTAAAATGGTATCTTATTCCTGGTCACAGAAATTTTGGTCGGAAGAATCATCCCACTTCAGAATCCACGATTGGGATTTTAATTACGGGTTTAGAACTTTTACCGAAATCTGCAGGTTATGGTGTAACTAAAAACTTCTTCATGGTATCAGAGCCTGGAGCCAGGTTCAGAGCCTGGATCCAGGTTCTATTCACCGTGTGATCCAAACTCTATTCACTGTGTTTGACGGGTGGGAAAAATCACCCCACCTCTATAAAATCAGTGATTTCCACTTAAAAATCTTATTTACTGTTTTAAAATTTTTACCAAACACCTACAAATTTTAGTGTAACCTGGAAAACTTCGACATCCAGAGCTATTTTTCTTCATGTCCCACGTGGCGAGCTTGCCTAAAAGCTTAAAGTCAGGCATTCCAAATATATTTAGTAGTTAATTTTAGTTATCACTACAGCAACAAACCGCCAATCTGAACGTAAACCTCGAGGTCTATGGATAGGTTAATACAGATACCATGTTGGGGCGGAGGGATGAAGAAAGTGATGTTGGGGCGGAGGGATGAAGAAACTCTCGATTCTTGGTTGAGAGTGATAGGAAAGTGCGTGCAGTGATAACTATCCTCTTAATCACCTAACCCTCACTTCAGCATATCCTATCTTAGGTTTCCTCTTCGATGCCCCTTGGGAATAGGATTGTTAGGCAGGGCCTTCTTCCAGCAGAAGGGAATTGCTTTTAAAAATATGAGAAGTCGACCATGATGGAAGTACTGAACGACACCGTCCAACTGCTTTATAGCGCAGTTTACTATGTTAATTGATTTGGCCCATGCTGGTTTTGTACTTCAGGGTTGGAGTATTTGGCCAGCTTTATAAAGCAAATTTCTCTGATCGCTTTTTAGGGTCAATTGAATTTAATATTTAAATTGTCACTAGCCATGTGAGTGACTCTACTCTGAACCATGCATAATTCCCACCATTATCGGTGATATGCGAATCTTCACTCACGCAAGGTTTGAAAAGAGAGAGATATAGCTAGACAGTGTACTCAAATGCTTATTGATAATTTAAGTGAGGCTATGTGGTAGGTTTTAAGAATACCATAGAATCAAAGGCTCTTATTTCTTTACAAATCAATGTTTTTTCTTAATTTATTTGATCTTACTCGTTGTAGCTAACTCTACCTGTATAATTTTTTGGGTAAAAGGAATCAGTGAAACAAATAAAGCATGTGGCATCTCAGAATTCAAATTAAAATTTAGCAAATAAAATAAGAAACTTTAAATAAGAAATAAGTTGAAATCCTTGGCTCTGTAGATGCACAATCTGATCATTGGTCAATCCATGGATAGCCATGATCACAAAGACTTTGACCATACAAGATGCCCTGTATCCCCTAAAATCATGGGTGATTTCCTCTCAATGTTCAGTATAGAGTTGTTTCTCCTCCTTGTTTGGAATTGGTATACATCAAAGTTGCAACAATAAAAGAGATATTATTTCCTAATAAACCTTTCTATCCATAAAGATAACCCTGAGTCACAAAGATTGGATTAGGGATAGAGGGATTTTTACCATAATGGGAAAGGACCTACATGTTAAATAAGTTCTAAGGGGATTTGATTGCAAGGTTAACAACTGCAAGCCTATGCATTCCACTTCATTTTACATTCCCTCATTGCCTCAATGACTCAGGACAAGTGAGTATTTTCATGGTTCACTCATGAGAGAAATTTCTATCCATTCAAAGATAAAATCTAATCACAAGAATTAGTTTAGCCATAGAGATATTTTCCCGGTACTTGAAAGGGAAATGACATACATGTTGAGTTCTAAGGGAATTTGATCAAAAGTTTATCAATTACAAGCCTATGCATTCCACTTCAATTAACATGCCCTCAATGAGTAACTACAGGTGAGTGTCTGTTAATTGATTGATTCATGTAATTTTCCCCATACTTGAAAAGGAAATGACATGCATGTTGAGTTCTCAAGGAATTTTATCACAAGTTTAACCATTACAAGCCTATGTATTCCACTTCAATTAACATGCCCTCAATGAGTCACTACAGGTGAGAGTTTTCCGCGTTAACTCATGAGACAACTGTTAATTGATTGATTCATGCTAAGTTACAGTTATATGTAACATTTGCAATGTCAAAATATTGAGTAACACATAGAAGAAATGTTCCACTATAGTTTTGAACGTCATTTCAAGGATCTACAATGATATAATCTTGGCAAGCCAATTTAACACCTACTCATGATACACATTACTTGCATGGTGGATTCTCTATGATATTGCACCAAATCATGGTGATTGTTTAAGAGCATCAAGGTTTCTCATTCTCAACATAAGGATGAAAACAATGTTTTTGACGCTCCATATCATACATAAAATTCAAGTTAAAAATGAATTGGGTTATTGATTTACTTATTTCTGCAAAGAATTGATAGAAAGTTGGCTTACTGTGTAATATTCCAGAGTTGTCATGTATTCCATCTGCCATGCACACTTGTTAATCATAAGTGTTAGTTTTGGTTGGTCATATTTATATATTTAGTTTTGATTTTGTTTTTTTAGAATACTCTCATTGAACTATTTTGGTGGAAATTTATCAATTGTGGGTCATCTTGTGGAACCTGTAGGAGAATGAAGAATGGATATTAATGTTCCGTCATTTTCAGATTGTCTGTCAAAATAGATGAATGAAGAATGGATATTAATGTTTCATCATTATCAGATTGTCTGTCAAAATAGATGGCCCTTGTTAATTTGTAACTCTTTTCTGGTTTTTATAATGTTGCGGTAAGATTTTCAGGGGTAACAAGAAACAAGAAAAGCTAGTGAATGAATTAATGAGGAGCGAGGAATCAATGAAGGAAACTTCTGCGAATAGAAATTCAAATCAGGCACGTTGGGATCGAGAGGAATGCAATGTTGAAACTGATATATATCGTAGAGATTCAATGATGGAGACGTTTCAGAATAGACATTCAAATCATACACGCCGTAATAATCCACAGGAATGTTATAATGTTTCATCAACTGGAGCTACAATCGCGTGTGATAGCAGTGTCGATGCCATCTCTAAAGATAGTGCAAAGTTGCCAGGAAATAATTAAGTGACTGGTGTTTCTGGGAGTTCAGTTTTTAAAATTCACCTTCGTGATAAAATTTAACTTTCTATTAATTCCTTTGAATATTGAATAATGTTAAGAAATTAACATAGCATACACGAAAGTAAGGCATGGAAACTGCTTGTGTATGTTTCCACACCCAGTCGTCCTAATGGTTTTTGGAATATTGGATGATGTTAAGAATTAACCTGGCTTATACAGAAAAGAAGGCATGAAACTTGCTTGTGTATGTTTCCACAGCGATTCGTCCTAATCGTTATCAATTTTTTTTAGAGTTTTAACTTGTATGGATTTCGGGTTGTCCAATGTTTTGATGGACTTACTATTATCATCATTTTTTCTGATAAAATTTATTATTACTTTTCAATATTGAATAATGTTGAAAATTAATGTTCAATATTGAATAATGTTAAGAATTAATGTGGCGAGACAAAAAGAAAGCATGAATTGTATGTTTCCACAACTAGTAGTCTTAATGGTTTCCAATGCTTTTAGAGTTTTAAGTGTGTGGATTTTAGGTTGTCCAGTGTGTGTTTTGGATGGATTGACTACCCATGAGCACTTGTTTCTGTGTTACTTCGGATGGGTAGTGAGTCCATTTAAACCTTATGCAAATGAAAATTCATAAATAATTAAAACTCAGAAAGGCTGACCACTATTAAGGCATGCAGCTTTTTATTATATTTTTTTATTAATATTATTGTATTCTGTATTCATACTCATTTCTGAATTTATTATATTTTTTATTAATATTATTGTATTCTGTATTCATATTAATTTCTGAATTGATAATACGGTTAGTTATTATTTTACATTTTCTACTTTTAAATTACACATTTTAATAGGAAGTGACCACAATTGTATGGTCTACAAACTCATAATCTAACAAATAATTATGTATATTCAGTAAGAGTTGAGTATGTTCAGTAGGATTTTGGGCATTTATTTGATTCAGGGTATATTGGTGGTTTAGGCATTACTCGCCCAAAGTTGTGTAAAGTGTATGTTCAGTAGGATTTTGGGCATTTATTTGATTCAGGGTATATTGGTGGTTTAGGCATTACTCGCCCAAAGTTGTATTTACACAGAGAACTTTGAAGCACACTCTTCCAAAGAATCTTCTAGACTTGGAGAAATGCAAGGTGTCCCACGGAAATGAAGACCTTCATGAACATCTCCTACCACAACGAGTTTCAAAAGAATCATCAAAAAAGCAAATAAAAGATTCAGAAGAATTGTCACAGGAAAAAATAAAGAATTCAGAGGAATTGTCTGAGAAACAAGTAACCAATTCACAAGAGACTGAGATTGAGACTTCTAATCATGGAGGTATGTTGTTTCCTCTTATGCACCAATTATTGTAAATGTGAATGCTGACATTTTTTTAAATACCTGTCTGATTTCTTCTACTACAAATACTTTTGAAATATATTATGCTTTACAGTTAGTATCATTTAATTTAAAGTATTTAAGGAAAAAATTGATAAGTGGGAAATATATTTGTGCTTATTTAGGTATAAGCAAGAAAAAGGAGCTGCA
Source organism: Pinus taeda (assembly GCA_000404065.3). NCBI lineage: Eukaryota > Viridiplantae > Streptophyta > Pinopsida > Pinales > Pinaceae > Pinus > Pinus taeda. The sequence goes on along the minus strand of APFE031196100.1, from coordinate 5,414 downwards.
TTCATATAAAGGATATGCTTTATCTGGTATATGGGGTGAAAAATTGAGTGGAGTAACTTTACAACTTTACAAACTTTATTTCACATCACAATCATATGGGACCAAATATGCAAGCTTCCCATTCTTGATTGAAGAAAAGCTAGATGAACACATTGCAAATTTTGAAATAGAACTCTTTCTACCACATGAAAGAGTTAGCTCGAAATTTTTGCATTGTGGCGATGTGGAATTGAATTCCAATCAGGTAAGAATATTATAGAAAAATTAGTTTGAAGGGTTTTGATATATACCTCAAACAATTTATTTCAAATTATTTTGCCTCACTCATAGTTGTATGTGATTTTGTTTTGTTGGTGTGTTCTATCAACAGTTGAAAGTTGCAAAATATTTCCACGAAACACTCTTCGATGGAGTGTTTACTAAAGTATTAGTTCAAGCCAAGTCTAAAACTAAAAAACTATGGGTTAGTTGTAATATGTACTTCCTTTTGCCCATTGAAGAAGAACGTTTTGGAGCTTGTCACAGAGAGGCCAATATTGACTGGGAGTTAATCAGATATTGTATTTCCGGAACAAAATTGTTTAAGTCTCTTTTTCGTTCAGAGAAGGGCACTCATGTTACAGATGATTTTGGTATCTTGCTTAAGAGGAATTTTTTACAGTACACTGTTCCGAAAGAAGAAGCCATTTCTTTGGCCACTGGAATTCAACGAGCTTCGGACATAGTAGATAAAGCAATAATAGTTGTGCATACAGGAAGAATTTACATTGTTGTCAGAGTTCTTTTTGGTAAAACTTCCAAAAGTCCCTTCCCTCCACCCAAGGATGGAAAAGAATCTCAATACACTTCCTATTGTGATTATTTTGAAAAGAAGTAAGGATATGTGATATTTTAACATATTTAAAGATTTATAGAATTATGTTTATTTGAAAAAATACAAAATTAATAATGATTTATTTCGTAGATATCAAAGACAACTCAAACATGTGAACCAACCTCTTCTACTACTGAAGCAGACACATCGGCCTTACAATCTCCTTGTCAACCATTTTGACATTTTAAAAGGTTAGGAAAGTTTTTGTTTATTTCTTCTTTAACTTGATGCAATTTTGTTGCAATTTTACCAACAATATTATAATGCCAATGTGTAAATATAATATATATTTAGTAAAGAAATATTCAATTTAAAACATTTTCAGTATGAAATGACTGATCGATTTGAATTGGTAATAGTGATAAAAGTATATTCAATTTAAGATTTTTTTTTTTAAATTATATAGTAAATGGTTGATTTTGATTTGATATGTACAGAAAAAGAACCAGATTCCGATAACTTTGTAGAGCTTCCTCCTGCGCTGTGCTTCGATTTAGGAGTTCAATCATTTATAATTCGATCCCTCTATTTACTTCCTTCATTAATGTACCGCTTAAATTCATTAGTGCTAGCTGGACAACTTGGAAAAGTTATTACGGAAGAGCGTCCTAAATGTCCATTCATACCTCCTGAATTGGTAAGTTTGTATTTATATGTTTATTTATAAGATTAGTAGTGCTTTTTTTTAAGTAACATTTCTATATCTCTGTTTCCTGATAGATCATGGAAGCACTCACTACATCCCGTTGTTTAGAATCGTTTTCAAATGAACGGCTAGAATTGCTAGGGGATTCATTTTTAAAATATGCCGTTAGTTGCCATCTGTTCTTGAAATATGAAAGAGAAAATGAAGGACAACTCTCTGCACTTCGAGCTGAGCTAGTTTCAAATGCAACTCTTCATCATTTAGCGACCACTCGCAGTCTGCAGGTATCAAATTATGTGTTCGTTATTATATCTGTAATTTAGAAAATATGACCATATTATTGAAGGTTTTTTTTGACCAGCCAATGTTATATCTTTTGTTAAAATAGTATGGGCTGGTTTTACTTGAAAAAATTTAAATATTCATTTTTATGAACATTAATTCTTATAGTTACATAATAAGATCATATCAATAAAACTACCCCTTAAACATGATAATGATATGTTGTGATTACCGGGATGGACAGGAATATATTTGCGATGAAACATTTGATGCACGTCGATGGGTCGCCCCTGGAATGGCTAAGAGAAAAGCCAGTCGCTGTCGTTGCAACCTGGAAGATCTAGGTAAACCTGGAAAGGAAGATAATTTAGCTACAGATGGGAAATCTTGTGATGAGGGTCATCGGTGGATATCCCCGAAGACAATATCTGATGCCGTGGAGGCTCTAATTGGAGCACACTATGTTAAGGGTGACGCACCTGCTGCTTTTGAGTTCATGAAGTGGATGAATATGGAAGTTGATATTGAACCTGATTTAGCAGTGGCAGCATGTCCACGTGCTTTTGTCGATCCTTCTGTTTTAAGGGACACAAATTTGCATGGTCTGGAATCAGTGTTGAGATATGAATTCCAGAACAAGGCTCTGTTAGTGCAAGCTATTACACATGCATCACTACTACAGGGAAGCAAGGGTGGATGTTGTTACCAGGTATATATGAAGTATATAAGTTTTATTTTTACATATTAAGTGTATATTATTTAATTTGTGTGAATTTTAGTTCTTATGTTATAAGTTAAACATGATTAAAAGAGATTGAATTACTTACCACTTTGCATAATTCAAAGATATCCAAGTTCAACCTATCTTTCCATAATCGTGATAATAACATCTCAGTAATGAACAGATGGTTTTTCCATCCAAAATTAAAACTAACCCGAGTCTTTTTAGTTACTATTTTCAAATTTGATATTTCTTTGTCTTTTTCAATGCTGGATGTTGTAGAAGGGAAATGACACTTTTTACAACTAACTTCTACAATATAACTATGGTAAATCGTGAAATTATCGCTGGATAGTATGTTGAAAAGTTATCATTGTGCAGCTTTTAGAATTTCTCGGGGACTCTGTGTTGGATTTTCTTATCACGCGGCATTTCTATTCAACGTACCCAAGACTTCCTCCAGGGATTTTAACAGATTTACGCTCGTCAACTGTCAACAATGAGAATTTTGCACGTGCTGCTGTGAAATATAACATTCAGAAATATCTTCGTCATGATTCAGAGTCTCTAATGAATCAAATAACAAAGTTTGTAACTTATGTTGACCAAATTAAGGAAGCGAAATGCGAATTTAAGTCTTTTGGCGGCACAGAAGCAGGACCAAAGGCGAGTAAATACCATGCTTTTTTAATTGTGACAAAGTTTTTGTGTACTTTTAAAAAAGAATGAAAGGCATCTTTTCGTTTCTTGAGTATGTTCTTCAGCAGTTCATAGTAGTTTTTTTGGTTCCTCCTCTGTGACTGTTCTTTTTATTCTAACCAGGTGCTGGGAGATATAATAGAAAGCATTGCAGGTGCTATATTCCTAGATACCCAATTCGATTTTGAATGTGTGTGGAAGATAATGAAGCATATTTTGTCTCCTATTGCTACCCCTCACACTCTGCAGCTGCAGCCACTGCGGAAGCTACAAGAAATATGTTCTGAACATCACTGGAACATTGAATGGGATTTTGAGGAACAGGTGGAAGGAGTTATGGCCACCGGAGTAGTTTATTTAGAAGAATCGGATCATATAATTGGAACATGGATGAATGAAAGCAAAAGATCTGCAAAGATCGGGGCTGCCCAACAAATTTTATTGCGAATGGAGGTAATATAATTTACTTTTCATGGTTTATGATTTAGGAATTACATTTATTTATTTATTTTGTATCTACGCTCAGGTTAAGTTGAGTCTAGCCTCGCCAGTGTTGAATGAAAAAACAATCCCTCCTGCCCATTTTTGAGATGAATTATATTAAATCAATTTATTTGTATCAGCAGTTGAATGAAAAAACGATCTACCTGGATCTGCCCACCTGTGAGATAAATTACATCAATTGATTTGTGTTATTCTTTCTAAAAAGTAATATACTCGTTTTGTATCACAGGAAAGAGGTTTACATCATAGCCGCTGGCGGAATGATATTGAGAAGGTAACTTTGGATACTAATGGAGGTGAAGATGAGCCTGTGGAGGTGCGAACTACAATCAATGCAGATATTAATTTAAAAGTAGAACCGGTAACTGCTAGCAATGCAGGTGGACAAATGGAAGAATTTGAGATGGTTGTTTCAGAACATCAAACCCTCAAGAGAAAGAGATGTCAAGACAATACATTTTGTGATAGCATAATGATTTCTGTGGAGGAGGGTGATGCATATTCAACTAGGCATCTAGAGTCCACAACTAGAGAGCTTACCTTGGAAGATGCCACTGGTTCCAATGCCAAGGCAGCCAGAAGGTTTTTTGAGAACTCAGTGAATTCCAGAACATCTCAGCATGATGCTTTTGAGAAATTGGACGGCCCTGTTTGTCATAGCAGAATGATGTCTGTGGAGGGTGGTGATGCATATTCAACTAGGCACCCACGGGCTACAACTACACAATTTACCTCGCAAGAGCCCATTCGTCCAAATGCCAAGGCAGCTAAAAGGTCTCATGGGACTTCAGTGAATTCCAGAACATCTCAGCATGATACTGATCATGTCAATCAGAACTGGTGTGCTGACGGTATGTTGTTTAAAACTTACTTTACATTTCTTTTGGTTATAAACTGTATTAGTGGTATTGGATAACCTCATAAAGCACCATATTGCCTTTTAAAGTTTATAACAAATTTCTAATGTCTCATGTTTAACTATGGTTATAAGGAGGATTACAATGGTTTTTATGAGTTTCATCATTTGATTCACATTTGATTCATGAACATTGACGAGAAAATAAAAACCGTGTACAGATAATGTATATATTCGTGTTGGTTGAAACTATTGTTAACACGATGATTCTAGAGAGAGTCGAGAGAGTCAAGGAATGATATTAGTTGAATGTAACATGTAAATTCTTGTATTTATTTTGGTATTCCCATTTCAATTGTAATTGTAATTTCTTTTTTATTGACAAATTCAGATGGTTTGGCAAGCAGCATTATAACTTGTCATGGGAATGAGGAAAACAGTGTACCCTCTAGTCAATTAGGCTTTTCTGCAGGTGTGTAACTGACCACCACCACCTTTTGAAGCCTCACACATTTGATATGTTGATAAAATTTATAGTATATTTGAAATTTCAGGTTGACCTATTGGCTCATAAAATAAAAAGTTGGAAAAAAATACAATGGTATTTTGACATGTTATTTGAATACCAAAAATTCAAATCAGTTTAAAAGGAAGCTCTCCATTACTATTATTAAATTTATAATCATAAAAAAATAAAGACAAGAAAAATTAAATTTACAATATTGTAAAAAAATAAAAAAGAAATATATATAATAAGGAAAGTTGGTTTAGATAAATTAATAATTTACCATTACAAATAAATTAGAGTATACAAGTTGTAGGATGGTTGAAA
>APFE031196097.1:0-13106 GCA_000404065.3 Pinus taeda | reverse complement strand
TTCATTGAATTGTGACCTTTAGTCTCCTTCTTACACCTTAGCTCTGATACCATGTTGGAAAATATGGAGACTTGTTAATTATAACTTATTTTCCTTAACTGGCCCCAAGGGTTATCTTAGTTGGTCAAGTTCCCATTGCTAAGTACCTCAGTAATTGGGAGGTTACTGGGTCAAATATCCTCGACACCCTTAGGGTCAGGTCTTGCTTATTTGAATAATGGGTAGATCCCTTCGGGTTAATCTACCTAGATTTTCCCATGGATTTAGCAGCCACGTAGTGTACGTGAAACTCCAATTAAAAAACTTATTTTCCTTAACTTGATAATTACCTGTGATGTTAGATATTATTTTATTACTTCTTTGATTATGTTCATCAAGAAATTACCAAAAAAAAATAATATCAAAAAGGGATAGAGTATACAAGATATATGTTCCACGCTGGGGTAAAAACCCTCCAAGGGGAAAACCCAAAAAATGCTTCTATATTTCTTTAGAATTTTCTTACAAAAGACAATTCCAACACCTAAAGACCTAAGCCAACAAACACTCCAAGAACCATGCCATACCCTAGCAAGATCAGCTTCAAAACAATTTCTAGAACTTCAATACTACAACCTAGCTACTACAACTTTGTCCCCAATAATATAATTTTGGCCCTACAATATCGACCCCCAACAACTACATTAGAATTTCGTTGTCTTGAAGTGGCCAACTTCACAAACCTTTACAAGACAAAGAGAAAGATATCCCTTGACCAAATTCAACTTATGATCCTCTTCTTCATCCTCCAACTAATATTTTCTCCTTCACTATTGTATAACAAACTTCTGTGAGATGTGTGCACCCAAATGGGGTCAAGCTCCCTCCTATTTGTAGCCTCTCTTGACAGCACGGGTTTCTGTTTTCCTGTACTATGAATTCATTTATCTTTCTATCCAACCAGTCTCCAATGTCGCTCTTAGTTGGATTCCAATGATATGACATCACACATCTCTTATCTAGATTGCGGTCCTGGCAACAGAACCATTTGTTGGCTTGAGGGGAACTGACCTAGGTTCAATGTTAATTAGCCAAACAAATCCCTACACTACTACTCCTTTCATCATCAGCCTACAGAGTGTGGACCGAAGTCTCGCCCAAAGTAGTATGGGGGGATGCTGGAACTAAGTTTCTGCACCCTTGAGATGGTTGTGATGTTGTTTGATATCTTCTATCCCTGCCTTCACACAGGTGATCTCGCTCTAGGTCTTGTAAGACAAGCCCTCTGTTCTAGCTTTCAATACCTTGGCAAAATTACATGATCAACCTTCATGCAGCTCTAACCTGTAGCTCAGGTACTTTTATGTTGTTATAGCAGTGTGCGTGTAGATTCCTCAATTATCCTAAGTGATTTTCTTATCTTGTCAAAATACTTAAAGTTATCACCGTGTAAGAAAATATTTGTTATTGTGTTCAATTATTCAATGTAATTGCATTCATTTGTGCATCACATAAGCACAATAAAGGAAATTCATACACAACATATCCAAACCCATTAATAGAACAAATACACAGAATTTGCAGAATAACTCCTTTTATTAATATCTTCCAAGTATTAAAGACTATTTTCACCCTGTGCACATAGCTGCAAGGGTCCGGGCACTCAGCTGCGGACTTCTACCCTACGCCACTGCACAATCGGCTACAGAGCCTCTACCTATGCTACAACCCAAGACGTGGACTTCTTTCTCTAAAGCTATGACTCTCTTCCTTGCATTTTCATTCCATTGATGCCACTAACTACTTAGAGCTTAGCTCCTTTTATAGAATCCCATGGTCCATGGACCATGGGTAGATCTGTTATAGCCAACTTTACCTTACAAAATTAAGGGTAGACTACCCTTTGTGGAACATAATAAATACGCACTCTGCGACCACAAAATGAAGAGTCTTTAAAATAATATTACAAAAACATGGGCTTTTAGCTCCAAAACTGCCCTTGGGGGATCCCGCTCCCAATAGGCCCCCAACACAAACATCGTGACTTGCCTTCAAGTCACTTGACAGGCACAGAGATCTTTGCACAAAGCTCATCCAGCTTGACCTTAATGACCGTAGCTTCAGCTGTGCACTGAGCTACTGCCTGCTTCACGTCTTCAACTATCTTCTAAGTTACTTCCCTTGCGCTATCGACCTGGAGTTGCTATTTTGTCGCTTGTAGAGTTGCAAGCTTTCATTCAATGTTTCCTGTAACCGCATAAGCTTCCTCTAGCCAAGGCTTGAATTGTGCCTTCAACACTTCTTCCTTGTGTAGCGTTGCATCAATATGTTCCTTCATCTACTTGGTTTATTGCAGCTTGGCTAACCTTTGCGTCAATGCGACGGTTCATGCTGTGCCCTTAACTTCGTCATAACACTGTTGGAGTTCGCGTGCTTTTGTCTTGAGCCTATAGATGTTTAGGTCCTCCTGCAAGCTAGTCAGGACCTCAAACGACTATTCAAACAACTATGTGCAGTCTGCTACTGCACTCTCTACTATCGCGACTACTTTTGTGACAACAACCACCTACTGTTTCTTAACCTTTGGTGGTGTTGAAGGCTAAGCCCTCAACTAGAGCTCTATAATCTTCAAGTTCAACGCCATCTCCATCTGAATGTCATGCACCCCTATGGCTAATTTACGGATGCAGACCTTAATTGGCTCCTCCTCTAGAATGGCCAATTTCGGGACCATTCTACAGGCCTTCTCCACGACCTGTATGATATTTTGTCTCTGGTTGGTCACCTCGGCCTCAGTGGCGATGGAAGTATTCCTTTGTAAGGCCAAATTCTCATTGTTTATGCTTTGCTCGTTGATAATTTGGAAGGCATGGTGCTCGCGGGCCCTCAGCTCGGAAACTACTCCATCCTGAAAGGAGTGGAGTGCTTCACGTGGGAGCACTACCATGTTCATTCTTACTCCATTCAAGGTGCTGACACTAGGCCTGTAAGTCTCATTTTCTATTGTCAGTGCTCCATTTGGTAGCACTAGCGCATTGGAAACCTTTGTGTGCAGCATATCGGCAACCTCTGATGTGTCAATAGCCAAGTTGGTAAACGTCGTACCAACTTACGATGTGTGGGCCTGCAACTCCTATAGTCTAGTATGGTTGGCCCCTAGGATGATCTACTGCTACTTTTCAAATTGTTGCAGGGCCTCCATAGTGACATCTCTGATTGTGTCACCAATGTCGTATAAGTCTCCCTCTGTTAGTGTGATGCGGTCCAATAAGGTCTTGGTTGCCTTGGACTTCTTTCTAGACCCACCCTTTTTTGGCTCTCTCAAGTGCTTAATATGGCCTGACATCTCCTGAGGGTCCACACCATGCTACTCTGTATCCTCTTCTTCAGTTACAGGTGAAGGCGATCACGCACCTTTGTGAGAGCCCTACTCTGTACCTCTTGTTTGTTTTCTTGGTTTTTTTCCTGTCTGCTCTTCCTTGGCCTTTTTAGCGGCCTCCTTCTTTCTCTTCTTGACCAACTGTGCCATCTTCAACTTGGCCTTGTCCTTCTTCTTTCATGTGGTAGACTTGCTTCCACCCACTACCAAGTCCATGGAGGTTTGCCACTCCACCATACATTTATCCAACACCGCATCAATGGCATCATTTGTGGCTAGGTACCACAAGTCGTACCACTTATGCACAGGGTTCTTCCATGCCCTGATTGAGATCCAATGGAAATTCGTATTGAATTTGGCATAGCTTTGTAGGTTAGCATATACTATGGGCAATAATCACAACTTGCATTGATAGCCATCCTGATATTCATTTCCATCAGGATCTAGAAGATTTTGTTGTCTCGAACGCGCTCCACATCCTTGGTCCCTAACAATGAACTATGCTTTGCTACTTCAGGAAGGTCTGGTGTGACTGAGGGGAATTGGCTTTCTTCTGGTAGCTCGCACGCTACAAGCATAATCGAGAACAAGAACCATGCATAGTGGAATATCTTTCTTTTCTCCTGCGCTTTGTGGTAGTTGGCCAAGAACTCACCACGAAGGTAGTTCGACCAGTTAAATTGGACTTCTTCTGTGCATTGTTGTGCAAGCGTGATGACAAGCGTCGGCACCTCATTGGTGCCAGACTTCCACATCACCTTCCCTACAAAGATTTGCATTTCCACGTTCATAATGGGGTCGCATATGTTGGATATTGCATACCCACATGACTTCTTTACTTCTCTTTCATTCATTTTGTGAGTGCCATCTCTCCACCCTTTCAACCAAAACTCATCGTTGGATTTTTGTCTATATACAATAGGCGCATGATGCAGTGAATGAACATATCAGTGATGGGTTTTAGCTCCTCCATCTATAGATACACATCATGCACCAAGCACAACATCTGCTTGATGACTAAAACCCTCACAGGAGTGTGGTTATAGTGGAACACCCAAAGCAGGTTGAGTAATCCTACCTTCTATACTCCTCTAAGCCACTTTCGTGGATCTAGTGCAATCATCTCCATTAGTGTGTCTATGATGCAGTGCATAAACTATTCGGTCACCAGGTGTGGGAATTTCTCATGATCTACAAAGTCCCAGTCTTTGAGCTTCAAAATCAGCACCCTCGCCAAATGCGGACCATCAAAAGTGATCTCATCTGATAGCAATGGGGCTTGTAAGAGAGTCTTACTTTCATCAATGTCCTTGGGAACCATGGACATAGGATTGTGCAGAGGGACATACTCCAGGAACTGTGTAATAGGGTCTGCACCCTAGCCTTCAACCTCTTCTATTTCCACTCCCACATCTTGATCATCCATGGGGATGTCTTCACTATACTCCTCTTCTAGCTCATGGCTTATAGCCTTTTGCTTTCTCCTTAGAAGTGGACCTGGTTGGGTTTTGTCCCAGTGATGCACGCACTGGGACAATAGGTTTCTTGCCCTTCTTAGCTTTCATGGTCTCCTTCATTGGGGTTGGCTTCAATCTCAGCGCTCTCAAAGATTTAGGGACCTCCGCTAATACTTCAGCTACTTCTGGGGTAACTTCTTCCGCTCGTTTCTCCATCTCTTGTGATAGCTCTTCTACCACTTGCTATGTACTGATAACTTTTGGGGGTCATGACATAAAACTCTCTATCAGTACTCACGATGTCTCAGGTAAGTTCGCAAATGCAGGGCTCTATTTGAGAGCTGCAAAAAACTCTAGGTCCATAGGCGTCCGAGAGTTCAAGAACTGAATACTAAAAATGCCATGTGTTTCTTATTGGACAACCACTTGTAATTTATAGGATGATTTGAATTCAAATCCGACCGTTAACCCCAAAATTAGTTTATTAATGGTGAATTAGTGGCAGATTTTCAAGGATCTAAGCCATAAATTTTTTCTTAAATGTTGACCACCCACTCCATTTGGCCTTACTTCTACCATATTTTCATGAACAGTGACTTTAACAGTCACTTTCCAGCTAACCTATGTTATTTCTCCCTGGGTACCACAACTCCCTCCATGCTGTCACGACCCACTTACACATCCTTGCTTCGCACCATCTTCTAATCGTGCATCTCCCCAACTTGGGCAGTGTTGTTTATAGTCCCAAGCCTCCTTTTAGCTTCCTAGAGCACTAAGACTATGCTACTTTCATTTAGTCATCTAGCCGGACTGCTGGAGTATGGCTTCAAGCAACTACCATTCAACTTTCCTGGGAAGGGTTCTCCATTTAACTTGATCAACTGTACTGCTCCTCCGTCAGTAATCTCCTTAATAACATAAGGCCCTAACCAGTGCATCCTGAATTTTTCAGGGAATTTATTAAACTTACTATCATACAACAAAACCAGATCATTTACCTTGAATGTGTTCAGCTTGATGTGTCAATCATGCCATGCCTTTTCATACTGCTTTTGGACCTACTAGTGAAATGCAGCCAAAAACCTTTCTTCTTTGAGTTCATCCAGCTACGTGAGTCACTCTTCTAGGGCTCCATGATTCATCATACCTGTAAGTGTTGCTATGCACAGAATAGGCACGATGTCTTCTATAGGAATTATGGCTTCCACACCATAGACGAGCCTAAAAGGGGTCTATCCTGCCAACTTCTTACATGTCGTGTGATAAGCCGACAATACTATAGGTATGCGTAGCCCAATCACTCTGCTGAGCATTGCAAACCTTTGTCAATGCATTTTCAAGCACTTTATTGAATGCCTCCACTGTCCCGTTAGCCTATGGGTGATAAGGTGTGCTCTTATGGTGATATACCTAAAATTCCTCCATTAGTATGTTGATCGTCTCATTCAAGAAGTGCTTACCACAATCACTCATCAAGATCCTTGGGTATCAAAATCACATTAGTACATTATCAAAGAAGAACTTCGCAGCCGTCGTGCCCATGCAATCCTTTACCAGTTGGGTTTCTGCCCAACAAGTCAAATACTCTGTCGCTGTGATAATGTACCTCGCTCCTATCTTCCCTTGTGGCTGAATGGGTCCTACAAAGTATATTTCCCACTTCTCAAAGGGTTTCAATGTTATTTGTGGATTCAAAGGCATTTCATCCCTCTACAGTGGCCTACCTATTCATTGACATACATCATAGGTCTTACAATATTCTTTTGAATCCTGATGAAGGGTTGGCCACCACAACGCTGCGTGTAGAATCTTCTGTGCAGTTGCTCTCCCTACATAATGTCCTCCCACAATGCCACCATGAGTGTCTATGAGCATGGTGCTTTGTTTGAACTCAAGTACATACCATCACAATATCTCATCAGTCCCCATCTTGTATAGATTCCTAGCAATGACAGAGAAATCTGCCATGCACACCACTAATTCCTTCTTTTGTTGGACAGACTATCCTTCTAGTGTAGCGCTTGTTGTTAGGAAGTGTATTATATATTCAAAATGACCAACCGTGACACACAATGCAAATAGTTGTGTGTCAGGCAATCCTTCTTCCAAGTTAGTAGGTTCCTCCCCTATTTCGATGTGCAACAGATGGTCTGGTCCCATGTTTAGTCGTCTAGGCTTCAAAACAACTTCACAGTCATACTCTTGGAAAAATAAGAGCCATTTGTAGATGTGCCCCCCCAACACAGGCTTATTGACCAGGTCCTTCAGCGTGGAGTGATCCATATACATCTTAAAATGGCCTCTTAGCAAGTAGTGTTCGTACTTCTGGAGCGCATATACCATAGCTAGCACTTCGCGTTCAATTGTAGAATAATTCTTCTCTACTTTGGATAATCTATAGCTTGCGAATGTGATAAGATGGTCTAAGCCTTCTGTGCCATCCTGTGTTAGTACTTCACCTAGTGCTATACATGATGCATCAACATGTACATGAAACTCTTTCTTCTAGTCCAGGAAGACTATAATCTGTGCGATAACCATCTTTTCTTTCAATATATCCAATCTTTTCTTACAGTCATCGTTCCAGCAAAATGTGACATCATTCTTTGATAATTTTTCCATTGGCGTGGTGATCCGGGCATAGCTTTTCATAAATTTTCTATAATATTCCGTATGTCCCAAAGTAGCGCGGAACTGTTTCACACTCCTTAGTGCTTCCAAGTTCAATATCACCACAATATTTGTGGCATCTACCATCAGGACTTCTCTGCAAACCACATACCCCAATACGCGCGGCTCACTTGGCATAGTTCCAGCACATCTATTGATGAGTTCTTATAACCCTTTCATAGCCTTACTGTCGCGCAGTAACTTCATACAAGTTTCCAGGAAAGTTGTGATCATAGAGGGGTCCATCTCAAGCTCAGGCTTATCCTTGCTTCCTGAGGTGAAGGCCTCAATGAAGATCTTCTTAGCTTCCATGAAGGCTTCATGAGCGCGCTCTAAATCAAACTCAACCTCTTTCGGTGGTGGTTTGCAAACCCATGTACTATCTTCTAGCTATTTCCCCTTGTCATCTCCTGTCACGATTCTACTTCTGAGCACTATATTTACGTTTGGATCTTCCTTGCATGGTTCAGGTCTCATCATCTGTAGGTTCTGAGTCAACGAAGGTGGTAGCACACCTTTGTCATGTGTCCTAGCTATCAACGTAGGATAGTCTTATGTTTCGTGATCAAAAAGCATGCAATACTTACATGAAGGATGTGTTGGATTAGTGTAATCATGGGCATAGTGTGCTGGTCCTCCACAATTGTAGCAAATCAACTATCGTCGACCTCTACCAAGTCCTCCTCTGCCTCGGGCTTGTCCACGCCCTTGAAATCCTATAAGTACCATCCCTGTATTTTGGTCAAGGGGCCATGTTTCGGCCTAAACCCTGTAGGCAAGAGTTCTTTCCATCATCAATTCATAGCTCCTTTAAGTTCACTCATCATGTCCTACCGACCTACAAAAGTTGCAAAACAACTATTATAGTGCTCGTACATACTTCTATAGCAAGTGACAATTATTTATGTTATGTTTTCCAGCTACTTGACAAATAGCGCACCATAAGGTAGGCCCCGTGCTATGTCCTACTTGAGCTTCTGGCCTTAAAGGCATTGATCCTCCTCCTATAAGGTAATTGGAAATGATTGGGAAATGGTCTTTGTCATGACCCTGACTCTTGCATTTCAAGCACCATATCTCCTTGTGTACCTCTGGCCAAACTGTCCTGTGCTGCTTCAGACTTTGCATCTCAAGGCATAGATTCTTCAGTTGCACATGAATATGCTAAAATCCTAGATTAGGATCCTGCATTAGAGTCTCATGTAGTCTCATGGTAATCTCCAAGTCCTTTGCTTGAGCTGTTATCTTTTGTTGCGATAGCACACTACTTAAATGTGGTAGTAGAGAAGACACAAACCACTCGCGATGTTGTCGATCTGTCAAATTCATGTTGGCTTCGAGGATTGTACATTTCACACTTTGATCTAGTTCCCAAGGCATCTTGCCTGGTTGCATTGTGATCTCTTTGAATCCCACAATCGACTATGCCTCAAATTTAGGCCTACTAAATTCCCTATTTAGTGTTGCTTGGATGCTCGCTACTCCAAAATTCAGGCTATCGTCAAAGTACTTAATATACCATGTTAGCGTGCAATATTGCAGAGCACTAACTAGTGTCACCTTCTTTATATGATAATATGTAACAACTTGAGCTTCCCCTACGACCCTCACAATGAACCAGAATTGGTTTGGGTCCTCATTTCCCAAGCCTTTGAACAAAGGAAACTTCACTGTGTTTTCCATACTGAACCATGGTGGAGGTGGAGGTGGTATGCGTGAAGTTGGAGGTGATGGTGGCGAAATCAGAGGTGGTGTGGGTGGAGGTAGTAATCATGGGAATCCTTATCTGATTAACTGGATAACACTTCGCGGAGAAACCTTCACTATCCCTTCTTCATCTCTTCATGGATATGAAAACAAGGGGCTATATTCTGGACCCTTATTTCCTTCATTCCTGTAATTTTTTCCACTTCACGTAGTCCCAAACATCAAGGTAGATGCATAACTTATTTTTTGCACAATAGCATTTTAATCCAAGTATTCAAAGATTTTACGTACATACCTTGGGGTACTTTTAAAAAGTGTCACTCCGCCTAGCTATAGCTGACTGAGGTCTCGACCATGAATTCAGTGACAAATCCTCTTATGATGTGATTGATGCAATGATCAACAGTGCAAGCGATCTTATCACGTGATGCTTCCAACCATTGCACTAGCTCTAGGGTCCACACAATAGGACCGTCAAGTTTCCACTTTCCTTAGTTATCTGCTAGCTTCATGATCCACTGTTATAGCTCAATAAGGAAAGAGCAAAAAAACATTTCGTGGATCTCCGTATATAGGTATCAGTCCAACCATTGTTCTTTTGATAATCGCATGTTTTTGTTCTCCTATGCCGCCAATTCGTGGAACTTTCTATCCAACCAGTCTCTAATATCCTTCTTAGTTGGATTCTAGTATTATGACATCACATATATCTTATGCAGATTCTGGTCCCAGCAACAGAACCATTTGTTGGCTTGAGGGGGCCTGACCAAGGTTTAGTGTTAATTAGCCAAACAAATCCCTACACTACTGGCCCTTTCGGCATCAGCTCGCAGAGCGCAGACCGAAGTCTTACCCGAAGCAATATGGGGGGATGCTGGAACCAAGTTTCTACACCCTTGAGATGGTTGTAATGTGTTAGGCTCCTATACTTCTAGTGTAACCCCTTATTGTTATTAGTACAACCCACTTATTATATTGATGTACCCATGTAGTGCCCATATTGTTACTATTGTGCCCCATAGAAGCCCACTATTGTTATTATTGTGCCCTTAAATTATTATTATTATGTAGGCTCTGATTATGTTATGACCCCTTAGACTCCTATATATAGAAAGGAGGTCTTTTCATTTGTATCATCCAAGAATTTTTCATTTATGTAATGTAAAGGAGGTTGCCCCCTCAAAGAGGCTGAATTCTAAGGCATTGATCTATCTTTTCTATCTTTTCTTGAGCTGGTTTCATAACATAATGTCATTTTATCTCTTCTATCCGTGCCTTCGTGTAGGTGATCTCACTCGAGGTCTTGTAAGACAAGCCCTCTATTCTAGCTTTCATTACCTTCGCGAAACTACACGACCGACCTTTGCAGCGCTAACCTGAAGCTCAGGTACTTTCACGTTGCTATAGCAGCATGTCGTGCATATTACTCAAATATTCTAAGTGATTGGCTTATCTTGTCAAATAGTTAAATTTATCACTGCGTAAGAAAATATTCATGATTGCATTCAATTATTCAATGTAAGTGCATTCATTCATGCATTGTAGGTGTTAATCCTGTACAAAAATTACCTGCATAAGAATTCTATGAATAGAAAATAAACTATGTGAGAGCATAACACATAAACACATATACACGGAGATTTTCCCCTAGATCCCAAAACCGGGACTACCACTTTGATTTTTCATTACATTCCTTTCAATGCACAATACATATTTATACATGCCAAAGCATCCAATACCATGGACCAAAAACCATCACATCCAAAACCATGTGTGAAAATCACGCACAAAAACATAGGTAGGTCTGCCTAAGCTAATATAGTGTCCAAAAAAATATAGCACATGGTTTTGTGCATGGAAAGAATATAACACAACCCAACATTCTCCCACTTTTTGTTTTCTTTCCATAGGGGCCACAGGAGAGCTTTGTCTAGCCCTCTGATGCCCATTCTCTCTCTACACCAAGAGAACTTCTCAGAGCTCAGAGATTTTTTCAATGCATCTGTAGTATTGTTCAAAGTGTCCACCTTTACGAGCAACACCTTTTTGTCTTTTATCATATCCCTCAAAAATTGATATTGAACATCAATGTGCTTTGTCTTTGAATGGTAAATAGGGTTCTTTGCCAAGAAAATTGCACTTTGGTTGTCACAGTCTATCCTTATAGCTCAATGTACTAATCCCATACGTGAACACAATTTCTGTAACCAAATTGATTCCTTGCTTGCATGAGTGGCTGCCATGTATTCTGCCTCTATAGTTGATAGTGCCACTACATATTGTTTCTTACTCATCCAAATGTCTCCACCTCCAAATAGGTTAAACACATACCCCCTTGTAGATCTTATCTGATCCGGATCTCTAGCCCAGTCTGCATAAACAAAACCATGGATATCCAAAACTCTATCTAATCCTCGTCTTCCTTGGTAGCAAAAACCATAATCACTAGTGCCACACAAATAACTGAAAACCCACTTCACTATTGTCCATTGCTCCTTCCCTGGTTTTGACATAAACCTGCTCAGTACTCCCTCCACATGTGCAATGTCTGGTCTAGTACAGACCATTGCATACATTAGGCTACCCACTACACTTACATAAGGAAAATGAGACATGTTCTCTTCCTCTTCTTATGTCTTGGGACACTGTTCAACAGATAACTTCACACCTACAGGAATAAGAAGCTTCACCGGTTTACTATCTTGCATATTAAACCTCTGCAGCATTGTCTCGACTTACTTCCTCTCGTTTAACAAGAGCTTCCTCTTTTCCCAATCTTTTTTAATTTCCATGCCCAAAATATAGTTTGCAGCACCAATATCTTTCATGTCGAATTTGGAGGATAATTGGGTCTTCAAATCCTGGATAATTTCTTTGTCTTTTCCAGCCAGCAACATAACACCCACATATAAGGCCAAATAAATAACACGGGCACCGATTAATTTAAAATACACACGTTGATATGCTTTGCTTCTGGTGAAGCCAATTCCCCGTATAAATGTATCAAATTTTTGATACCATATCCTTGGTGGTTGTTTTAACCCATATAGAGACCTCTTTAAGATGCATATTGTTATGAAACCAGCTCAAGAAAAGATAGAAAAGATAGATCAACGAGTTAGAATTCAGCCTCTTTGAGGGGGCAACCTCCTTTACATTACATAAATGAACAATTCTTGGATGATTCAAATGACAAAACCTCCTTTCAAAATATAGGAGTCTAAAGAGTCACAATCTAACCCAGCCGACCTAACAATAATAATATAAAGCCACAAAAATAACAATAGAGGGATTCTATGGGGCACAGTAATAACAATATGGGGACAATAGGGGGGCAACAATATTAATAAGGGGTATAATACAATAGTAATGGGGTAATCACTAGTATTATAGGGACCCAACATGCCCCTCTCCTTCAAAAAAGTGTTGTCCTCAACGCTTGAGTAGTTCTGGATACTTCTGCATAAAATTCTCATCCTCCATGTGGAATCTTCAGCGGATAAGTTCTTCCACTTGATAAGATACTCTGAAATTGAACGATTTCGTAGCTGTTGAGTTCTTGTTTCTGTGACTGCTTCCGGTTCCAATATAATTTTTCCTTCCTCATCAAGTTCTGGCAATATTGTTTGAACTGGGAGTTGTCGCCTATAACCTTCTTTAAACATGAAACATGGAAAACTGGGTGCAATCTAGAAGCTGCAGGAAGCTCCAATTTGTATGCCATAGTACCAATCTTTTGCAACACCTTGTATGGACCATAATACTTTGGTGATAATTTATTATCCTTCTTAGCTTCTTGAGGGACATTTGCTTATATGGTTGTAGCCGTAGAAATAGCCAATCACCTACAACAAAACTTCTTTCGCTGCGATGTTGATCTGCCTGTTGTTTCATTCTATTCTGTGCCAACACGA
>APFE031196096.1:27949-47456 GCA_000404065.3 Pinus taeda | reverse complement strand
CTTCTTCATTTGCTTCACCTCCTCATGAAGGCAATAAAGGTGAAAGAGGCAGGTATAAATCTAGTTCTAAACACATTCCTTTTGATTTTGCAAATCATGATAAATTTCCACATAAGTATGGGGAAAGAATTACATGTTCCTTTTGTGGTTTGGATAGCCATGATGTTTTTAGATGTTGGAAGAAAATGGCAGCATACAGGAAGTAGAAGAAGGAAAAGAAGCAAGAAGCCAAAGGTCCATTGGACAAGGTAAATCATGCTATCAAGAGGATGCACATGCAGTGCACTTATTGCCATAAGCAAGGACATATTGCTGCAAAATGTTGGACACTGAATCCAACAATGCTTCCACCAAAGCTGAAGAAAGTGGAAAGAGAAGATGGCAGAAATGGAAGTGAAGATTCCATGAATGATGTGTCTCAAAATGATTCACATGATGATGCTGATGTGCAGGCAGAGGTAGTATCTTTGAAAGGGATTGATAAGGAACAATTAGAGTTCTTATCCGATTAAGATTGCTTGTCTATTGATGCATCTACATTATATTTAATTTCAGCTTTGAAAGTACAATGTGCTTAAGTGAAAGTTGAGGGATGGAATGCATGCATTGCATGTGATGCCATGTTGACTTGAAAGAAGTTAACTTGGTCTCCAAATGGAGACAAAGATGAAAGTTTCATCTTTTGGAAAAAGAGTCCTAATGGTCTTTTTCTACATGCTTTACTTGAAGGGTCATTTGTTTAAAGGTATGTTTTGTGGGCTTATTATCTAGTCCATCATTTGTATCCAGATATAAGACATGGATGTGTTCACAAGTTGTGAAAATCTGTTTCTTTTGTTGAAGCAGGAGTTTAGTCCATCCAGTTGTTGTCTGTATGCCTGTTGTTGTTAACAATTGTGGTTGGAAGCTTGTCAAATAGGTACAAATGAAAGTTTTGTGGAGCAGATGTACTTCACATTTGTTGAGCCACCTTGGATCAATGATCAAGGCAAAGAAGCTCAAAATACCTTCTATGACCATTTCAATTGAAGTTCTGTAGGAAGGAAAGGAGGAAGATATTTCTTCTTAGGAAGACCAACCAATCCAAGAGAAGGGAAATGGTCAGAAAATTTGGTTCAGAGGCACTATGCAAAGGCAAGTGTAGGGAGGCTGAAAGAAGAGGGTGAGTCACTCTTATTTATTGTTGAGATCAGTATATTAGTCTTTTGGAGACCAAAATTTCTTTTAGTGGGAAGGCGTGATCCAAATGGATCCTGGATAAACCTCTAAGTCTAAAAGGCTTCATGTAAGAGGTAAAATGGTGCCAAATGGGACACACCCTTTATAAATTAGAGGAAAATGAAAGTCGCAGGCTACTCTCAGAAATAGTCTCATTGTAGGGATCCCTCCATTCTGAATCCAGCGCAACTTAAATGGGCGAAAACGAACTTTAGATGGGAAAGCTATCATAAAATGAAGCTACGGTTTTTCAAAGGAAAAAGAGGCAAAATCCCTTGCTAAAAGGGTCTAAAAACCCTCTAAGTCTTCCAAAGCTCCCTAAAGGGAAAAACCACCGAAAAAGGAGGACTTGTAGAAAAATCGGGTTACATTATCGGAACCCCAAAACCATGAGAAAACAACGAAAATGAGCCTATCGAAGGTTGGAACAATGAATGCACAGGGGCTGTCAGATCTGGCCAATCAACGGTCCAGATCCGATCGGCATATTACAAAGGTGGTGATCGGCGGGTCTAATCGAAGGCATAGCACGATGGACCAGGGCGATGCGATGGAGTGATCACCGAAATCAGTGGATCGCCATTGGTGAACACAATGGAGTATCTATATATATATATATATATATAATATCAATATATAGATGTGCGATAGTCCAACTGCGATCATCGATATCGGCAGATTGACATTGACGATACCAAAGGGGAAGTCAAAGGGCCATTGTGACTAGCGATGCGATATGGCTAAACCCAATAGGGTTCTAGAATGCAAATAGATAAAATTTGAAATTTCCCATAAGGCCATTTGTAATGTATTTTCAACATTTCAACGTGTTTTCCAAATACAAAGGGAGACTATGGAACAGGCCAATTGCAATAGTGATATGTGATGGAAGGCGGACCCAATAGGGATATAAGGCACATTTGTGAAAATTTCAAGTCTGGGGAATAATGTTTTTGCTGATTTTTCTGTGTATTACAACGTTCTCTGTGTAAAACACAAAACGATTGTTACAGGGGATTTCAAGCATCGATTCCCTCATTTGTTGTAGAAATAGGTGGCCTCCTCCCTTGAGTGTGTATGCAATGATTACTGAATGCCAGAAGAGGGAGTTGAGCAGACCAATGGGGGAAGACAAAGAGCCCGAGAGCGAAGATGAACCAACATCGCCGACTTGGCTTTTAAGCCATGGATATCAAATACTGGGGGTTGTTGGGTTTTTGGTCACTGTGGGAGTTGTTGCTGAAGCTGAGCACAAGCATGCAACACTGAGACAGCAACACAGAAGCAAAAGGCAGCCAAGGGAGTCACTTGGAGTGCAAGTGAAAAGCCCAAAGAGAGCTGTAAGCAACCAGAGGATCAAGGAAGCCAGAGCAAAGAGTCAGAAAGCTAAATCTAGAGCTAAAGAGGCAGATTCAGAGCCAAGAGCCAGAACCAGATCCAAAGAACTAGAGTTAGATCTAAGAGCCAGAACCAAGAGACAAAGAGCCAGAGCCAAGAGCCAAGAGCCAAGAGCCAAGAGCCAAGAGCCAAGAGCCAAGAGCCAAGAGCCAGAGCTTCAAGACTTAGGGGATTAAATGGTGTTTGAACCCACTGTTTTGTGTAAAACAGAAGGATTTGGGCTAATATCTTGAAAAAAAGACTAATACCATAATCCCAGACAACCTAGTCTAGTTGACTAGAGCTCACAGAGATGTAGCCCAAGAGTTGTGGGTGAACTCCTAATTAAATTGTTGTTTCTGTGTGTTTGTTTTTACTGCTGCATTATTCACTGTTATCTGCATTGATATATCATTTTAAGCACATTCACATATCAGCACTAACAACAGATTTTAAAGCAAATAATCAGTTGAACAAAAATTCAAGCATACACCTATATTTTCAAGCATTTCTTATTTCCGCATTGGTTAATCAATGGACTTGGGAACATTCAAGCTTTGGAAGTGGGAGAGGTTCTTGTAAGTTAGATGAGAAGCCTAAGAGCTCCATTTTCAGATCATGAACCTAGTATGGTCAATCAGAAGATGCTCAAGCACTTGCGGGAGGTTTGATGAAGCCTGAGATGGGATAATCCCTAACAGAACTAGTTGGATAATTGGTATATGGACCATGGACATTGATGGCTCTTGAAGATTGCTTAAAGAGGGATATGATCACCTCTAATTGAATATAAGTATTTCTTGACTTATGAATCTTATTACTTGTTAGACTTATAGATCTGATGATTATGTTTATTGCTTGTACATCCTACATATGTATTTGAGTATATGAATGTTTCTAACCTCCTTGATGAGATGTGGTGAGAAGATCCTTCTTGAGGATCATTTTGAGATGAATATCTGGAAATAGATAAAGAGGTACTTGATGAAAAGATGACAAAGTAATTCAAGTGACCTATGTCATAAAAATGTGCACATGTATTTGAATGCCATGAGGTATGCATTGTAGGTTGTGTTTCAACGATAACTTTGGATGGCTCGGTAAGCCCTAAGGTATGATGATAATGTCTCTTTCTTTAATGCCTCATACATGCATATGAAAGTGACTTGGATCTATGTTTTCTATGATGAAATGATGCACTTCATGTTGAACATTTTTTATCTTCTTGAATTCTATGAGGCTATCTAATGTTGATACATTGATACATTGATACACTTGATGTTTGGCTAACATCTATGATCTATCTATTGGATATCTTGATCCTATAAAGAAGGATAACACCTTGACTCTAGCAAATGATACTCTTGATACTTGTCATGATGGATCTCATATATAAGGATAACTAATTGAATCCTATACGAGTCTGCTGGTAATGCTTGTGATAAGAATGATGAAAGCATATGGAAAGAGTGATTGACACTCTTGTTGTTTTGATAAAGATTTATTGAATGACCTAATTTTATCTCATTGGTCATGAAGAGCATGGTAACCTTGATGTGAAAGGTATAAGTGTAAAATTGAAAAGTAGATCTCTTACTATCTATGGTCATGTCTTGATAGCATATGTTAAACTGAATGTCATAACTTGATAGAGTGACTTGATAGAAAGTGCTATTGTGTTCATAATATTTGAGATATAATTTTGCATCAACATGAAAATGGAACCTGCATGACTCATCCTTGGTGTACGAATTTGCACCTAGTGACATAAATGGCTTGTATTATGATTATGAGATTGACTTGACCAAGTTCGTATTGATAATGCATGGTTGATGATAACCTGTTAGTGATTTGTTTTTGTATGATTAGTTTTGTTGTGCTAATAACAATTATATATTTCTAAACATGTCCTTGCTTATTGTTTCTTGTGCCGAGGTTTCATTAACTGTTTGTGTATGCAATTAGTTAAATTTCCTTAAGTTTAAAGTGAAATTCATGAGAAAATAACTTCAAACAAAAATATTGAATAACATACATTCAAAGTACAACAAACCATCAAAGAGACAATTTAACATAGCGTTTTGATGAAGGAGTTCACCCCTGCTGGGATACATCTCCTTGGTCCAACTTCCATGGCTTTGGCCTCTATATTAGATCAATGTGTCAAAATGATATCTTACAAAGCTCTATGGCTCTTAATACCTACACCAATGTGTTCATAATGTCCAAATTAGCCAAGAACACCTCTTCTGAGCTCAATTTGGTCAAAAATTGCCTTCTCTATGGCTCAGTCAATCTTTTCCTAGAAAAGCTCTACTAAATATGGAATGACTCCAGTTAGTGCGCTAAATTTGGAGGCAGGCCCGAATTTGGGGCACCACAAAATTTTTGGCAAACTGAATTTGGAGTTAAACTGCACTTAAGTGCTTTAAACTCGGATTTATTAATTTAATCCTGTAATTAGCACAAACTGCAGTCTTTACTTCTGACGGTTTAATGGGTTGTTCACATGCGATATTAACGTCACATTAACTGTTGTGGCCGGAACCGTCAGAGCTGACCGTTTGATGTTGCAGTGATAACATTCACATGCGGGGACTGCTAACCATCACGGAGTGGTGAATTGTCCGCTGGGTTAACTGTTTTATGTTATAGCCCAAGCATTCACATGTGGTAACCGTCATAGGTTTGGTTTGGTTAACTGAACATCGGGTTATATAAATGTTGCGGTTTGTATTTTTGTGATCACGTGGGGGAGTGTTGGTCTGCGTGCTAGCCCTCCCCTAACCACCCAACTCCACATAGCATAACTTCAAATATAAACAGATTTGTAACATGGTAAGAACCACCCAGTGGAGTAGTTGGTAGAGTAGCGCGGAAGGTGTGCCGAAGTTCATGCGTTAGACTCGACCTCCAACCCATATTTTTTTTCCAATGTATAAACCTCCAATCCGACCTTTGGGAGGTGCCACGTGGTGGCCTCCGGGCTTTCCATGTGGCATTCTTCCATTGGTCCATAATAAACCAATATGAATGCACCAAAACACCACTGTACAACCCAACAAAACGATGACACTTGTCCATCCCTGATTTGCCATTGACCAACGTTGAACATGCCTAGTCACTTGCCACGTCAATAGTATGGATTGCTAACTGTGCAGTGACTGGGCATTTTTTTTTGCAAATTTCCCTTGTTTAACAAGCAATCAGAACATAATAAATTTCTCATACAAACTTGGTTTTCGACAACATGAGTTGCATTAGGATCGTTTTTTCGAGACAGACGCGGTTGTTCAGGCTTCAAGCCATTCTAATAACTTTGATTTTTGAGCTAAATATTGAGTACCTGATCATTCATCCCCATTAGAAGCCTTTTGGATCCCAAAATATACCATCAATCGTTCAATAGGTTAGGGTACAACTCCCTCACCTTCTTGGTCTGCAATCATTTGACTTGAGAAGGATTTTTTCCCTTGAGTCCCACTCTAAGGTATTCGACATCCCCTCTCTTTGAAGTCCTGGTTCTCATTCAAGTATGAGATCCTGCTGAGGTTCATCAAGGTATTTTGGTGAAAAATCATCTATTGATGGCAGCTGAACATGATG
Source organism: Pinus taeda (assembly GCA_000404065.3). Taxonomy (NCBI): domain Eukaryota; kingdom Viridiplantae; phylum Streptophyta; class Pinopsida; order Pinales; family Pinaceae; genus Pinus; species Pinus taeda. The sequence continues at coordinate 41,255 of APFE031196096.1, read as the reverse complement.
TCCTTGATCATCAACCAAAGGAGACTCAAACAATCTCAAATTCTCAACATTAACAACATAGTATATTTTCATATGAGGTAAATCAAGCATAAACACATTGTTACCAATCTTTTCTAGAATTTTAAAAGGACCATAATGGATTGGTTTAAACTTTTTACCTTACCCTTGAAGTCTCTCTTTGCTAATATATAACCAAACTTCGTCACCAACTTGAAATTTGTGATCAACCTAGTGTTTGTCATGCCTTGCCTTGTAGCTTCTTTGACTTTTCTCAAGTTGTTCCCGCACTATATGATGTATCAACTAAATTTTCTCTATGAACTTCCTTGCCTTATCGATGTCACTGTGACCATCAATGGCGACGTCTTTCTCAAAGATGAAGTCCAATGGCGATCTTGGAAAGTACCCATAACATGCCTCAAATGGCGATGTGTTTGTGGAAGAATGCTTTGCCCTATTGTATGCATGTTGTATGTAATGCAATTGTTCATCCCACAACTTGGGATGTTTGCTGCAATATTCTCTAATAAGATGAATAACTATTTTGTTGACTACCTCGGTTTGTCCATCTGTTTGTGGATGAAACGTTGTGCTCTTCTTCAACTTTGTGTCCATCATGTCCCACAAATTTCACAAAAAATTCCCAAAAAATTGAGAATATCGATCACTTACAATAGAAGTAGGAAGACCAGAATGAACCCAAATGTTTTGGAAGAAAAGATGAGCTATTTGTTCAGCTGTAATTTTCTTTTTACATGGTGTTAGTATGCACATTTTGTTGACATACAAGTAATCATGACCTTTCCTTGACAATGGAAGATCTCCTACAAAATCCATTGAGATACTCTCCCATGGACGTGAAGGTACTAGAAGTGGAGTGTACAAACCAAGTTTCTTATTGCTAGTCTTACTTGTAGCACATAAATAACATCCTCTTATGAAACGAGAAACATTATCCAACATGCATGGCCAATAACAATACATTTGAAGGTTTGCTACTACCTTGCTTACACCAAAGTGTTCAACAACCAATGAAGTGTGCACCTCCCTTATGATATTGTTTCTTTCTCGATATGGAATACACAACTTGCCTAAGTGATACAACAAACTGTTATGTACATGATAATCCAACTCTTCAATTTTATTTCCTTAACTCAAGCATGCATATAATTCTTGAAAGTCACTATCATTTGCATACTATTCTATGCATTTTTCATGCAAAACAGAATTATGCTTGAGTATAAAAAATGAATTTACAATAGGCCTTGAAAGCATATCAACTACCTTATTGTAGATTCCTTTTTCATACCTGATAACCAAATGAAATTGTTGTAGAAAACCCATCCATCTGAAATGTCGTGACTGCTGCAACTTTGACTATGACTATAAGTATTGCAATGGTTGATGGTCGGTATGGATGATGGTCTCCTTCCCCGTCAAATAGTGCTTTCATTTCTTAACACTTTGTACCAATGCATAAATTTGTTTGTCATACGTGGGATAGTTAGTTACAACTCCATTAAATATTTTAGAATGAAATGAAATGGGCTTACCATGCTACAATAGAACTGCTCCCATGGCATAATCTCTTGCATCTGTTTGAATCTCGAATGGCTGTCTAAGATTTGGAAGTGCCAATACCGGTGCTGAACTTATATTTTTCTTCAAAGCATAAAATGCTTTCTGCTTTACATCTCCCCAATGAAATACTTTCTTGACACTTGTCAATGCATGTAATGGAGTTGCAATGGAAGAAAAATTACCAATAAACTTTCTCCAATATTGTGCTACCCCTAAAAAGCTTCTTACCTTTGTAACTTTATTGGGCTTGGGCCAATTCAGAATGACCTCAACCTTAGAGGGGTCTATCTTCAGCTCACCTCCTCCAACAATGTGTCCCAAATACACTAAAGAAGTATTGCCAAATTCACACTTCGACATCTTTAAAAACAACTATTATTTTCTCAAGACATCAAGTACTTTATTTACACGCATGACATGTTCATCTCTTGATTTGATGAATATGAGAATATCATCTAAGTAGACAATGATAAAATCATCTATAAATGGTCTCAATACATCATTCATTACCCTCATGAAAATAGCTGGAGCATTTGTAAGACCGAAAGGCATAACAAGCCACTCAAACAATCCTTGTTTAGTTTTAAATGCAATTTTCCAAATGTCTTCTTCAACTATCCTAACTTGATGATAACCACTTTGTAAATATAAATTAGTGAAATAATTTGCATACCTCAACTGATCAAGTAAATCATCAATTCTTAGGAGTGGGTAACAATTCTTTACCGTGATTTTATTCAGTGCATGGAAATTCACACACATGTGCCAAGTTCCATACTTCTTTGGCACCAAGACAATGGGTGAACCACATGGCAAAGTAGATGGGTGTACCTTTGTTCAGCAATTCTTGAATTTTGTTTTTGATTTCCAAGCTATCCATAATAGACACGTGATGTAGTTGAAAACAACCAACAAGATGGCAAAGAATTAACCACATGGACAACCACCCCTACATGACAGATAGAGAGGGGCGACGATCCACCTACTACACATCAACACAGAAGAGCCGCTAGGGTCAACCTCCATCTCAAGTGAGAAAGGCACCAACTAGATCGAGAGCTCACCTTTCTCTGGGATGGCTAGATGCATGTGCATGGTACCAATGGACTACTCTTTTGAGTAGATCTTATTATTTGTGTTCTTCCCATGTTTTGAGGATGAAACATGTTAAGCGGGGAGGAATGTAGTATACCTAGAGGGAATAATATGGGGTACAAAGGGAGGTACCCAAGGGAATAATGTAATAATGGGATGGGCCATAGTAATAAATAAGGTGGTTAACACGTATCATGTAAGGGACCACAAGTAGTTAGCAATAATGTAATAAGCCCATGGTATTAGATATATGGTATTGAGGGAACCATGGTAATGACCCATGGTATTATACATATGAGACCTATATAGAGGCTGGAGACTCCCCATTAAGAGATGTCAAGGATTATTTTATGAACATGCATATGGCTTGTGGAGTGTTCTCCTTCCTTAAGGAGTGAATATATGGTGTTGCCCTACCTTAAGGGTTTGATATTAATAAAGTGAAGCATTTCTATATTCAGATTTTGTTATTCTTGGGTATATTTGTATCAGATCTATAATGTGTGATACATGCCAATGTTCCGAAGTGGAACATCCTATTGCAATTGAATGTCATGCTGAATTCCCCTCTCGGGAGGTAACCTTTTGGTTCCTGAAACATCTCTCCATGCTTTCTTACCACATAAAACAAATCAGATTTCAATTTATCATCACAACCTTCAAAAGATTCATAATCAATATCATTCTTTTTCTTGATCACAAGAAGCACAATATTTTTACTTGCATTCACTAGTCTCTTCATCTGCCCTGCATTAACCAAAGAAATGTTTAGCTTTTTGCGATGGGATCTCACTATGCACTCCACCCCACTCTTGTGAAATATGTATTTGTTGTCATGGTGATAAAATACTGCTTTCCTATCATACAAATAAGGACTACCCAAAATGATTCATGAGATTTCAAGTGGAACTACATCTAAATCAACTTCATCAATGAACTTTTCAGTAATGGCGAACTTGAATAAACACTTCCTTGTAACCTGTAAGTTTGCATTGTTAACTATCCAACCCAATGGATATGGATTATGATGAGGTACAGTTTCAAGGTTTAGTTTTTTAACCAAGTCTTTTGAAATCAAGTTTGATTGTGACCCACTATCAGGTAATGCATCAATATTTATATGATTTGAAATCACTCTTACATGAAACAACTCTATTCTTGACTCTTCATTTGGAGTGTTGTTTTGACTATGTGATGAACTAGTGCTTGCAACAATTTATTTTACTTTTGTAACCATGGCTAAAATCTTCATCTCATCAACATAATATGAACCAAGGTCATGTTGTATGGTAGCGGTCATCTTTTGTTTTCCCTTATTGTTTTGTTTCTTAGGCCTTAATTCGGGATGAAATTTCCAGCAATGGGATTCATCATGCCCCTCTTTGGAACAATGTTTGCATGTGATTTTATCCCCTTCTTTCTTCACACTTGCATTCTTCTTTCCCTTCCATTTTCCACTCTTCTCTTTCTTCTTACTCTTGAATGGCTTCCTCTTACTACCCTCTTCCTGAATGTTCTTTCTTCTAGATTCAAGGTGCGTGGCTTGCACACATACCTCATCTAAATTGTTTGTATTGAACATAAGGATAATATTTTTTAGATAGGAATTTAAACCCCCAATATATTTCAGTAGTGTATCTTGGGAATTCAAATTCACTCCTAATAACAAAGCCCGTTTCCTAAACTCATGTGTATAATCTTGGACTGTTTGGAATTCAAACTGCCTAAAATTCTACCAACTCATAATGGATGTTTGCATATAAGCTAAAGGATAAAACTTCTTTTTAATTGCGGAAACAAATTCAACCCAAGTAATGGATATCTTACCATGGATTCTCATTTCTATTGAGTTTTTGCTTCCCACCAAACTAGTGTAGCTCCTTCTAGCCTCAATGAAGGCAACTAGATCTTTATATCATCTTCTTGAAGGTTTGAATTCTATAATATACCTCCAATTGTCGAATCCAGTTGTCCAACTTTTCTGCATTCACCTCTCCATTGTACATGGGAAGTTCAAATTTTATGTCAAATTTAAGTAATGGAGTCTTTCCTTTTGGGGTTTTTGCATGTGTATGGGCAGTTTCAGTGGTGGTAGTGGAAGATGATGCTGTGTGAGATGATGAAGATGATGAGGATGGTGGAGATGGAGGTGGATTTCCACCATTCCCTCTGGAATCCTTCTTCTCATATTTTTTATCCTCTGAGATTCCTTCTCCATGTGGAGGTTTAGAACTCTCTCCAACCATTCTAGTGTTCCTCTATTCATAGAGGACTTTAACCATCTCAGTTAAAGTGAAGAAATCTTTCTTTAATTCTTCCTCTTTTGAAGAAGGACCTTCAGGCTCTCTTTCTCTAGACATAATGGCTATGGGTTTAAGCTCAAAAATTCGTACTGCTTGTACCTCCTCAATATCAGTTGAAGGCAAAGCTCGAGGAGTTTCAAGTGAAGATGGAATCAAAACTTTGGGTGGTGGAGATTGTGGCCTTGTGGCTCTCCTTCTTCTGGGCATTACCTCAGGAGTTGCAACCAATATCTTCCCTTCTCCTTTCTACAACTTTAACCTTGTAAGCATCAAAATTTTGCAACCATTAAAACCCTAATTACATAAACTCAAGAAATCAAGCAATGCAACCTTTGCTCTGATGCCAACTTGATCTATTTTTATATGATTAGTTTTGTTGTGTTAATAACAATTATAGATTTCTAAACATGTGCTTGCTTATTGCTTCTTGTGCTGAGGTTTCATTAACTATTTGTGTATGCAATTAGATAAATTTCCTTAAGTTTAAAGTGACATTCATGAGAAACATAGGTTCAAACAAAAACATTGAGTAGCAGACATTCAAAGTACAACAAACCATCAAAGAGACAATTTAACACAATGTTTTGATGAAGGAGTTCACCCCTCCTAGGCTACATCTCCTTGGTCCAACTTCCATGGTTTGGGCCTCTATATTAGCTCAATGTGTCAAAATACTATTTTAAAAAGCTCTATGGCTCCTAATACCTACACCAATGTGTTCAGAATGTCCAAATTAGCTAAGAACACCTCTTTCTGAGCTCAATTTGGTCGAAAATTGACTTCTCTATGGCTTAGTCAGTCTTTTCCTAGAAAAGCTCTGCTAAATATGGAATGACTCTAGTTAGTGTGCTAAATTTGGAGGCAGGCTCAAATTTGGGGGCACCGCCAAATTTCTGCCAAACTAAACTCGGAGTGAAAATGCACTTAAGAGCTTTAAACTCAGATTAATTAATTTAATCTCATAGTTAGCGTAAATTATAGTCTTAACTTCCAATGGTTTAATGGGTTGTTCACATGCTATATTAATGTCACATTAACTGTTGTGGCTGGAACCATCAGAGCTAACTGTTTGATGTCACGGTGATGGCGTTCACATGTGGGGATTACTAACCATCACAGAGTGGTGATCTGTTCGCCGAGTTAACTCTTTTATGTTACAGCCCAAACGTTCATATGTGGTAATCGTCGTAGGTTTGGTTTGGTTAATTAACCGCTGGGTTATAGAACTATTGCGGTTTGTATTGTTGTGATCACATGGGGAAGGGTTGGCCTGCGTGCTGGCCCTCCCCTAACCACTTAACTCCACACCACATAACTTCAAATATAAACAAAGTTATAACATGACAAGGACCACTCGGTAGAGCAGTTGGTAGAGCAGCGCGAACGGTGTGCCAGAGGTCGTGGGTTCGACTCGACCTCAAACCAAATTTTTGTTCCAATGGATAGACCTCCAACCTAACCTTTGGGAGGTACCATGTGGTAGCCTCCGGGCTCGCCACGTGGCATTCTTCCATTGGTCCATAATAAACCAATAAAAATGCACCAACACACCATTGTTCAACACAACCAAATGATGAAACTTTCCCATCCCTGATTCACCATTGACCAGCATTGACCAGCGTTGACCATGCCTAGTCACCTGCCACATCAGCAGTACAAACTGCTAACTATGCAATGACTAGGCATTTTTTTTTGTTGCAAATTTCGCCTGTTTCGTAAATCGATCAAAACACAATAAATTTCTCATACGAACTCAGTTTTCGACGAAACGAGTTGCATTAGGATCATTTTTCTGAGATGAACACAGTCATTTAGGTTTTGAGCCATTTTGAGAACTTTGATTTTTGAGCTAAATACTAAGCACCTAATTAGTTAGCATGATGAAGTCATGATTTAAAATGAGCTCCATCTATCTCCTAGTTGAAAGTATTAATGTTGTGATAATGATGACTTTGATAATGGTTGTGATTTGACTTCTAAGCTTTGATAAGAGGACTCTGTTGATGTGATGGTACACCATTGAGCTATGTAAGGCTAATTATGTTGGCTTAGCAAGGCATTATGCTTAGAGCATTGCAATCCAGATATGTCTATATTTGATAATTATCTGATGAAGTCAAGATGATGAGTTCCAAGGTATGGATTTGATATTGATTATGGTTTTGGTTTTATATCCTAATGATCTACTTGTGACAGGTGATGAGCCTCTAATGATCTAAACCAGAGGGAAACAGATTTTGAAGCCCGAAATGATGTATCATGGCATGATTTCTGGAATTTGGGGAAAATTTTCCATATTGGAAAGCTATTGGAAAATGTTTTTCTATAATGAAAATGAAAATCCTTGGATACTCCGATTTGAAGTTCAAAGGTATTGTTTAACTTGACATGGCATCCGACATTGTGTAAAGTATTGATGTTCCATTTTGAACATCCATCTGTATATATATGATGTGTATATAACTTGAATAAATTCATGATTGGGTTGCTTCATTCATAGAGAGTTGCCACCGAGAATGCTTTGAAATATATGCATTAGGTGTTCTATTTTTGAGAATGATATATTTCTCCTATGTTATGTGTTTGTGTAGATGTATCACTGATATTTGAGATTATTGCTAATATCTTGGATGAGAGGTCCATAGTACGATTAAGGATGAGTACCACGTTGCTAGCATGGCTAGCTGTGAGGCATGATGAAGAATCTCCTTAGAGAGCTATATGAGCATGATCTGGATATGAAATGGATACATTGAGATCTGATTAGCAGAAAGTCCCATATTTATAGTTGGGACTGAGATCATACTCTCTTATATTTAGACAGTGCAACTATTCGAAACAAGCTCAGGCTTGTGGTTGGCACCTCCTTGAGAGGGAGGATGATTATGGTATCCTTTTGTGATTTATATGATTATTTATGTTCTGACATGATATTTTATTTGATTTTCTATATGAACATGAAACAACTACTATTGAGACAAGCTGATACCATATGTTAGTATGATGAGAGCAACGCTGATCAAGGACACTAAGCCAACTCTGCTCCCCTGTTTGAGCTCCCAGGGTGAGGAATTGAGGGAGAAGGGCTCTGGAGTAGAGGGAACTCTGGAAAATAGGGCATGAACCCTATTTTTTACCCATAGGGTTGAGGGCGCTACTCCCCTGTCTGGTCTTTGCAGAGAATACCCTAGTTGGCATCATACCCACAAGCAGGGCTTGTTGGGAATATCGCTCCTCGTCTAGCCAACGAGTTGAGAGTGTACTTGGGCTGTACAACCCAATGTGATTATGATGCAGGTGTTATACCACCTAACTACTAAGAGTTGTTGTTGGGAATATCGGTAGGCAATAGGATTGCATTGAGAGTTACCCCCCTTTTGAGATTCCGGGTTGAGAGTAAGCTCCCTAATGAGATTTTTGGTTGAGTGTAAGCTCCCTGATATATGCTCCCTTGTCTATTTGGATATCCTATTTCTATATATGGGGTTGTATATGTATATCACCCCCATGAGATTCCAGGTCAAGATGAACTCCCTGATGTGGTTCCAGGTTAAGATGTGCTCCCTAATGATATGCTCTCCGATGACAATCAATGATGATATTCTGGGTAGTAGCTTGCTGGCAGAGATTCCAGGTAGCAACTTGATGGATAGAGTGTGGTAGTGTAAGCTCCCCTACGATAACAAATTATTCTTCTTCTTGATCCGAGAATGTTCAACATACGAGCAAGAACAATCCAGAGATAAGCAGGAATAAGCATAAGATAGATTGAGATGTACAATGATGATTTGTGATGATAAGAAACTTGATATGAACATGGCACGATGACTATATGACATAGATGATACGTGATGACACTAGCTTTAAGATTCCAAAATGGCATATTCATCAATGGAAAAATATTGGCAAGTGGAATTATCCCTAGTTGAGAGGGAGTGTTAATTTTTTCAATTACGGTAAAATTATACCTTGGAAATATCAAATTACCAAGATAACTATTTGATTAGATTACTCTTTTTGAGAGGACAAAAATCGACCTAAAGATCACCCAATTTGGTCAAGTGGAGGTTGAGTTATGAATTATTTTAGTCAGACATGTATTATGGAATGGATCTGCCCTAACCACATGGGTAAATTCTTAACCCCAAGTGGACCCTCATGAAAGCCTATAAATAGAAGAGACCTAAAGATCATTTATATATATTAGATCAAGCCATATTATCTTCTCTTATTGTCTTGGTTTGCATAGCCTATCGGAGTAAAGTTTGCACAAGGGTCCGTAATCTCAAGGTCAAAGGTTGCAATGATCTAGGGCTTTCTAGCCCTGGACGCAGGAATAGAACTGGGAATTTTGGTCCCTAGACACTGCAACACAAGCCTATGAGAGTGCCCAAAGACCCATAGACGCTGACACAGAAGCTTATGAGAGCATCTAGGGTTCTAGAGGCAAATATGGAGGTGTAGGTCCCCGGATGCTTGCACATAGTGGTCTTGAGAGCATCCAAGAGGTCCTCGATGCATGCACAGTAACTATAAGAGAGCATCCAAGTGTTTTTTAGCATATCTGTTGAGTTGGTCTCCGGACGTATGCACATAATGGTATGGGAGCATCCGGGTTTCCATAGAGGCTGACATACAATTCACAAAGAGCGTCTAGGTATATTATAGACGCTCACGCAGCTCCTCCTCCATGCGTTCGAGACTCAAAGATGAGATTTTAGTATCCTGAAGTTTCCTCTCAGTGTACAATAGTGTTTGAAACAATGGCAACATTATCTAGTAGTCGTCTACAGTGAGTGAGAACATATTACAGTCATCAGAACTATGGTTTTGTTTTCAAGCATGATTAGATCTGTTTCATGGATATCATAGTTGCATATATAAAGTTATGGATCATTGTACTCTATTTTTTTGAATCATTTGATGACAATCTAATAAGAAGAAGATTTGCAAGGGTTTTCCCCATATTGGATTTTTCCCTAGCCTCAGATCAATTATGGTGTCTCTATGTGTGTGCATGCTTTTTTTCTACTATTCCATTTATGTTTTGTTGTATTGATGATGATGATGATGATGATGATGTTCTTTCTATATAATTGCATATGCTAATGTATAATGGTGTAGATCTGAATAATTTAATGATGATATGGGGTGAACTTAATGTATTAATGATGAAATGAAATTATCAAAGCAAAGAACAATGTAGCCCTATGAAAAATTAACTATTTGAGACAACCAGAAATAATATTTCTATGTTTTAATCAGACTCTTCCTTATCAAGGACATCATTATCTTTTGGAGAAAAAATTCTTCTTTTTTGAGCCTCCCCTTTTAAACGCCCTTTTCTTGGGTTCTTCTTCATCATCAGTGTCATATTTAAAAGGACATTTAGTAGCATAATTTTCTATTTTATCACATCTAAAATGAATGAGACGTAACTTAACTTAAGCTTGGATCCTTTCTTTAGCCTCCTGACGATGTGTGTCATTTCAATATTAAACTTGTTGCTAGAGCAATCACAACTCATACCTTTTCTTGATGGCTTTGATGCTTTGAATGCAACTTCCTTATGAGTTAGATTTCTTGATCTCATTTCATATGCAATGAGAATTCTGTGAAGCTCATCCATTGAAAAAGTGTCCAATTCCTTTGGTTATTCTATGGCACAAACTTTAGCATCAAAAAAATTTCGAAGAGATCTCAAAAACCTTTTGGACAATTGTTTTTTTCTTGACTTTTTCATCAAGTTCTATGAAAGAGTTAATTACTTCATCTAATTGGAGGAAGTAGGCAACAATATCTTCTTCATCATTCATTTTTATAATTTCAAGCTGTCTTCTAAATGTTTGAAGCTTTTCTTTTTTACCTTGTCATCTCCTTTATAGATACTTATAAGCTTGTCCCACGTCTCTTTAGTTGATTCACAATTCATGACTTTGGTGAATTATGAATATGACAAGCTACTTGAGACATAGTTCAAATCCTTGACATTTGCTTCATATGCATTCTTCCCTTTATTGGAAATAACACTGGGGGGGGTGAATTAGTATTATCAAATCAATAATCTTTTCATTTTCATTATCAGATTCATATATGCTACTTCAGTTAAGGATACCTGTGTGTATACACAACTATGTTTAATGAAACTAGCGTATATCCAGTAAACTTATGATTTAGTTAGTTGAGCATTAGAACATTATTAACCATATGAACAGTAAACAGGTGCAGTAAAACAGAACAGATCATCACACATAAGAAGTACACATGAACACCATGATATAAGCTGGAAACCCAATGTGGGTGAAAGACACCTACTGCAATTTGTCTCTATCTTCTTTTAATAAGAAACTTTACAATATTTTTGTACTGGTGCAGTCTTATACCAGTACGCAGGCTTCTACCTGTAGAAGGCTACAACCTTCTCTCGTTCTCCAGCTTCTCCTAGAAGGGAGCTACAAACCCCTTAGCTCTTGTACTAGCTAATGTACTAGTACGTAGGTGCTGACCTACAAATGGCTACAACCTTCTCTTTTCTTCCAAGGACCACGTTTCATAAATTTTCAGACTAGATCCATCAATAACTTCAAAGCACAAAATCAATCACCACTACAATACAACCATCAACCACATCTACATCATCAATATCTAAATCACCCAACAACTGAATCACTAAAACCCTGTCATCAACACAGTCACCAAAACATAGAGCAAAATCTAGAACTTTGCAACAACAACCAGATCCAACTACAACTTCAAATATCATATTTCAAACAGTATATGCGACTCTGATGATTTGAAATTGCATGTATACACGCTTTTACCAAAGTGACCCCGCGTACACATATGCAATTATTAACTTAGAACTTTGCAACTATACCAGACATCAGTCATACCCAGATCATAACATTTATACAATAAAACATGCATCAATAATTTAGATCTAGTCTATCCATGATCAAACCACATAATGATAATACATTCCAAGACTTATGATCTCGATCCATCATCCATCTTCAATCGTATAGGGGCATCATTGGTTCAAATCAAGCAAAGCATCACAAACCCATAACTTGCATACTAGATCTCACACTTCATCAAATATTCAATACTTGCACACTTGCACCTTAGCCTAATGTTCTTCTTCTCCTTATATAGGTTAAGGTCTCTCTCAATACCATGGTCCAAAACCATGTAGGATCAACACCTTGGACCCAATACCTTGGGTCAATACCTCAGACCAAATACCATCGACCAATACCAAAAATACCATGGACCAAATACCATGGAACAAAACTTAGTTTTCCAACAAGTACGTGCCTTTCCTTCTGTGAAAGTGCATGTGTATGCAATACGCGCCTTTTGGTCTGCTAACCCGTGGGTATACGCTACTTCGCCTCGGTGAACCTACGTATACCTCTCTCTAATCATTAATTCTTTGCTCTTGACTTGCTGCACTATGATCTGTTATCTGAGTGAGTTGCCATCAAGGACAAAACCTGTATCATAATGCCAACACTCTTCCTAATTTGCTGTTAGAGGAGATGGTATCTTGTATCAATTTGTAACTAATTTCCAAAATTAAAAACCAAGAGACATCAAATGTTGAGATTGCAACAAGATGATGGAGCTTAGTGAAAAGAGTCGCCTTCACTAAGTGGGCCTGCAGGCTATTTTTAGCGCAAGTCTATTTTTAGACTATGTCTATTTTTAGACATATGGATCATGTCTATGGATTGCAGGTTGCTGTTTATGGATGATTGATCAAGTTGGGAAAAATATATGGACTTCTATTTTTAGACCACAATGGAGTGACACCACAGCGGAGTGACTGCTCAGTCTAAATATAGAATAGTCAAATATTATTAGCTCATAATAATATTTAGACCATAAACTTTGTCTTATTCTCTTGGAGCACTTCAGTTTGAGGTACAGAGGTGGCACATGCAGCTGTCAGAAGGAAATATGCTTTTCTTATGAGTCAGTTGAGTTGTTGCATGCATGACTTCAGTTAGAACTCAAGTGAGTTGAGTTTAGTGGACTGGAGGTGCAGTTGATGGAGTTGTGTTCAGTTTAGCTTTGTTAAACTGGTTGTATTTAGTCTAACTGGCAAATAGACTAGAGATGAGTTGGGCGAATTAGTTATTAATTAATTCACAAGTTATTAACTCATAATACAACTAATGAATACATCAGTTAACTCAGTTGCATGTCAGTGCATGTTCAGTTCAACAGGGACAGGTGGGAGAGAATCAGATTGTTATGAGTTGTGACTATAGTTGTGCACGAGATCTTGCACAATCAAGGGATTGAGTATGCCAATGAGTTTG
>APFE031196080.1:79399-166353 GCA_000404065.3 Pinus taeda | reverse complement strand
GCAGAGCCTATATCTACCTACCAACACCATTGAATTGGACTTACAGATGCTTCAAGACTTTGTTCTTCAAAAACCTATTGCATTCCAGATCCAAAAGTACATGCCAAAAGCTACCTTCTACCCTTAGAGCCTCGCTCTATTTATACATTCCCATGGTCTGCAGACCATGGGCAAGCTGACTTACTTCCTATTATTCTATATTATTTCTTGGGCGGACAACCCTTTGACTCGATCTATTACATTCTGCGCTCTGCATATTTTAGAGTTTTACAATATTTTCATCCTAATTTATAGGCTATAATCGCCAAAACTGTTACGCAGGACCTTCGCTACCCAATAGAAATGTATAAAATACTTTGGATCCTGACTCCTTATAATTTATGATATATTTAATTGAGAATTCTAGGTTATTTTAAGAGATTTTGTTGGGAAAAAAAGTATAGATTATTTTGATACCTTTAGATAACACAAAATATATGGTTAGTTAGTAAACTATATTTGGAGAAGAATATATGTAGGAGCTACACATGGTTTAACCTTGTTTGAAACACTTGTAACTCTTGTTGGTGCCCCTTCGAGTAATACTAAATCATACAATACTTTGTATATGGAATTTCACTTCCACATACCTTTCTCCTAATAGGATGTCCCCAAGACATACCTAAAACAAACTCTAGATAAACCATTTGATGCATCTTGTTTTTATACTACACCAAGAACAAAAATTGGGGAGAGCACTCCTTAGTAACTAGGTAATAGGGTAATATGGCTAAGGTAACATTTGTGTTTCATCATTTATTGCCATGAGATATCGGGTCGAGTATGATTATTGGCTCTTAAACATATATCAAAGGGTTATAACTCCTGACATTCCCTTGTCCTTACAACCATCAACTCTTTCCCATTATTCCACAAAAAGATCCAAAATTGACTTCACTATTTAAACCCCTAGAAATCTCCTCCATGACTCATGCAGAATATGAAGAGATACAAAATTATCTATCTGACTTGAAAATTCAAAGTAATGAATTAAATGTTAGGGAAATGAAAAACGGGGATTTGATTGATTCTCAAAATGGGATAGAATGAAAGATGGAATATAATATGAATGAAAATAAAGATTAGCTGGAAAGAAAGATGGAACATATGGAACATAAGATTATGGAAACCCTAAAGGGGAGGATTCCTAAAATTGACACTCTCATTGAAGGGACTCATGAAAATAAAGGTAGTATCATGTTGAACAAGTTTCTAGTAATAACAATTTTCTAAGGGGATTTAATTCCAACATTTGAGTTAGTTATGGATGGTTTCCGAAAGGAGTAAACCTTCCCAAGGTGGAATTAAAGAAGTTTGATACAACAAAGGTATTTTCCTAGGTGAACCAAATAGAGAAATATTTTGATTTGCATAATATTATGGATGATAAGCAAATGATTCACATAGCAACTTTGAACTTTGAGATGAAATCCTATTAATGGTATCAATGGGTAATTAAAGGGAATCCCCATCTTATCATTATTTGAGGGATATATTTACAAGAGAATTAGAAGCACAACATGGGAATCTTTGGGAACAAAAAAACTTCAGTCAATTGACAAGAATTAATAGTTTAGGCTATATTGAATATTATAAGTTAGAAATATAGGTATTAGACAAAAGGGTGAACAAAACATGTGATGAACATTTGTTGGAATATGTTGTGCAAATAACGACCCCTATTTTTGTTCATATCATAATAAAAAATGGGGACCCTTCTAAAATTTTAAGTCTAAATTTGTTTTTAATATCCATTTAAGAAACTCTAAAAAAACATTTAAATTTTACATTGTCTATTAATAATTTTCAACCCAGGGATTTATTTTTAAATAAAAATAAATATATTAATAAGGCCAAAGGGCTAGAACCATTGTAGTCGAGTGCCATCCATTCATCAATGATTAGACCAAAAACTTAAATCATGACACATATTTATGTTTTCTTTCAAGAAAACCTTTGAAAATTTCTCACAAGGCATCCTCGTTCATTTCCCCCGAGGAAGGTTTTCACCGAGAATGGCCCTCCATAATACTCCCCTAACAATTCTCACCTCGGAGATTATTCATGATCTTAACTAAGAGTTTTCTCAAAGGAGGTTTTCTTCGAGAAAACTCTATTCACTACACTTAACGAAAGACTCCCCCATCTCGGAAGTAATTCCTCGGGACATTATCTAAGATCCTTGTTTGAGTTTCCTCCAAGGATATTTTATCCAATAAAAACTTAGCCCTAAGGTAAATTACTAACCCTTGATTAGCTCACATGGTCCCAATCAACTACTACTCTCCAGATCATCTCGGATAATATAACCTTGGAAGTTATTCACAAACACCTTTGTGAGTTTCTTGTGAGAATCTTTCTTCCGAGGTGATGTTGGATCCATGTCACTCCACATACCACTATGATTGCTTATTATTGCACAAAACCTAGAAATATCACATAGCACTTGTTATAAGTTTCCTATTTGAAAGTCACACATATGGTTTTAATTGCATTACATTTGTGCGTAACTCACAGTTATTTATGTTCACGCGTTTTGGTTAAGTTTTCAAAGCTTGAAGTAATTTTCTATTTTCTTGTTTTGTAATGTACAACAAGCAAGCTCTACAAGTACCACCAAACTAATGTAGATAAATAATTATCTGCATTTTGTGAAAGTGCCAATCATGGGAAGGCGATGTCACCTTCACCTAAGCCCGTTGAACCAATTATGGAGAAAACAAACGAAAAAATTCCTAAAACCTTCCCGTACTTGGATATAGTGATAACTCAAGACATAGGAGTGTCAACTTGGGATGCAATTCATAAGATGATGGAGGAAGAATTACAGGGTGCTTCAGAGGAAGAAATGAGTGTGATAGTTCTAGATAAGGAATAAAAAAAGTGATAAACAAGAATATATGTTAGTGTATGTAGCAAGGTGATGAGGCTTATCAATGGGTAAATTATATGGACCTTAATGCCACTCTCTAGCTTATTAAAATCAAATTTTCTCACATTTATTTTCATGTTTTGTTATATTTTTTATTAATGAGAAGGGTAAATATGAGATGTCATGTCTTGTGGTATAATGTGCATTGGTTACAGTTTTGGAGCAAATTTTGGCTAATTAAAGTGCAAGAAATCAAAGAAGACAAGAAAGAGGAATTTAAGGAGATTGGATCTCCCCCCTTAACTCCTCACTCAGTTAAAGTTTCCTCCACCAAATCTCATCAACTCAAAGTCACAAGTAGCCGAGCCATTAGGATCATTGGAAGCCAAGCAAGTGATAATTGAAGACAAGTTGATCTCGAGTTTGGGAGCCAAGCCTCCCTAAATTTAAGGAAGTTGTTGGTAGCTTTAGTTGTGTAAATAAGAATGTTTAGAGCCTCATTAATATTTGACTTTCTTTGTTGTAGCCAAGAGGCATTTTCGAGCTAAGACATTGTGACTGATGACTCTTGTGTATTTTTGATATTTTAATGAAAATGAGAAGCATTCCCTTGATCCAACACTGAGTTGACTCAAAGGGTTGAAGCTCTTGGGTTAGGGCCCAACCCTAGCAACATAGGTTCATCTTCTTCTACATGTATGCTTAAATTACATTCATGGTTAGCTGCTGGAGTGATTTTGGTTTTGTTAATTTGCAAGTATTTGGATGATTAATTAGTTTGCTTCCATTTGTGGATAGTTATATTAGAGGTATCATAGTGACATCACTCTAGAAAATCTTGTGATAAGTGGATTTCAGCTCATCTCCCTTATGGGATCATGACTTGAGGGTTCCATTCAAACATCCCAAAAACATATTTCTTTCTTTACTGCATGATCTAGGGTTTCTTGATGAATAGATCATTTTCTTTGAGTTTCATAGGATGATTTTCAATTGTCATTTTTGATCTCTTAAGTTTTTCATTGGTTTCAAAGCACTTCCATTCATGAACTTAGCCACTAGATAGTAATAACTCTCTTTTCTTCCATTTAATAAATATTTTCCATGAATAGATGAATTTGTGAATAAATGAAGACAAGAGTGTATGTTGTTGCAAGAGATTCTAATTTGTAGGGAGACCTCATCTCATTTTCCTCATCGAAGCCTTACCCACCCATGTTGCCGAACTCCACTAAAACCTAAATCCGAAATCTTGTTTTGTAAGAAAAATTCCCATTTCCATCGAGCAAATCCAACCATATTTAAGCATCTGATTGAGCCTTGGATAGTGTTCACCTCCTCCATGCCTTATTCCCCCATCATGTACCTTTCCCACACTTCATTCTAGCTTCCCTACCATCTCCTAAGTTTTCGGCCTATTTCTTGTAGTAAAATAGGGCATCGTGTAGTAGAACTAGGACATCCTGTAGTAGTACTACAGGAAACCCTATAGTAGCTTGTTTTGAGCCTGAACTTAGAAAAATTACCATCTAAGCTTAGATTAGGCCTCCACTTGGTTTCCATACCCCTGAGACCAATCCATACCTCCTCCTCCATAAATGTCTCCCCTCATAGAGAACAAGTGAAAATTAACATTTGTATTCATAAAATTAAAACATCAAAAAAAGGGATATTTCTACAATTTCTAAATTAGCACATGCATGTAGAAGTTATAATACTTCCTAGATCATATTCCATTCTCAATTATTTTAGATCATCACATGTTATAAACAAGGTTAAGCTAGGTTTCTTTTGCAAGAAAAATGTGTAAATGAGTAGCTAGATGATTTCATGTCACTTTATAAGCATTTTAAATTCAATATTTCATTCCTTGAAGTAGGAGACATTCCTTTTCTTTCATTAAGTACAAATTTCCCTTCTCCATATGGTAGTCAGCCTTCTTCCAATCAATATGAGACTGGTTTGAGAAACCCTAGTGGTCTATCGACCCAGTTGAAAAGTGACAAGAGTAGATCATTACTTCTATTGTGTATACAACATTGTCACCTCTAAGTTTGTACGAACCCTGGGTTGATGAAGTAAAGTTGGTAGCCCCAAGAGTTTCAGCATTCTTGCTGCAATACTCATGCTCATCACAAGGTCTAGATTACGCATAGTTTCTGTTAGGACCAGAATTATGCCATACATTGATTTGATAAGATGAGTTGTTGATCATATTCACAAATCTAGGCGGAATATTATTAACTCTCGAGGTATGATAGTTGGCTCATTCATGACTGAGGACTTATAGGGTATGTACAAATTTCCCAAATTTCTATTAAAGTATGAACCTACCTTTGTTGTTAGTTTTATGCAAAAGGATTGCACAAATTATGATATGACTCTTCCTTTGATAAAATACTGGAGAAGAGATCCTAGTAAGCACAAGGAAGAGCAATCTAGTGATTGTCCCATTGCCTCGCTCTATTCCCCCTTTTGTTATCTCACTTCCATGTTGTGTAGATTACTTGGCTTTAAGAATGTTAATAATTTTCCCCTTGATTGGGTTCCCATCATCCAAAGATTTGTTGAGGGTTATTTATTTAATTAGGCTGACATATTATTGAGTAATATTCCTCAACATTTCATCACGTTTGGAAAAGATAAGCTGCCCACTTGCAATCCTCCATTCTACTTGTCTACATATATTATGGATGCCATATTTTGTTCCACAACCTCTCCAACAATAGGCTAGCAATGAAAACCTGCAGAGCCTATTCCAATGCATATTTACCATAGCTAACTTCGGGAAGAGAATTATTTTATTTTGAACATTTTTATTCAACCTGTCACGATGTCGTCATTCCTTTTCATGAAGCCCTATTTATTAAGAAACCTCCTAGTATGTCTAACCTAGCTATGGATTGTATGGAAAGGATTGGAGACTAGTATTCAAAATAAATCTTTACCTATGTTAGGATGATTGGTTGTCTTGCACCACCACATGTTCTTCCCCTTAATGTTCTTAACGGACTCCTCTATAGAGAAGTAGCATAACAAAAATTCGACATAGGAAAAATCATAAATTAAAAAGGGTGTCTAAAAGGGTTTGGCCAAAGTTCCATATTTAGGTTGATATCTATTTCATTGTGAATTTTCAACATGGTGAAAAAGATTTGATTCCTTTTAGTGCCCTCAGTTTAGCTACTATTCCCTTGAAGAAACATGATCTGAAGAAGGTGATTAAGGAAATCGTCGCTTCTCTCAATATTAAAAGATATGTTCATGAAGATTCTCAGTTTGATGGCTTGTTTATGTTAGATCTTACTTAACAATAAGTGTTAAGGAGGGCTAATGAATTACCACCTGATCTGTGTCATTATTTTATAATTTATAGAGACAATATAAGAATTGCATTTCCTCCAATATTACAATCTCCTACAACTGAAAAGGTGGCAACAGATGCTCCTAGATCTTCTACACAAAGAAGTTTCACAATGAAGTCTACCACAACAGAGGTTTCAATACAAAAAAATTAACTATAGGAAACCTCTACCATTAAGAAACAAACATACGAAACAACTATTTGGAAGGTTGTTAAGCAACTAATTGTTCCACATAAGATATCCTTAATTAACAAAACTAAGGGAGTCGCTACTCAGCCTCTAAAGAAAACAGTTACTAAGAAGGCCATACCTACAATAGAAATAATTGCAGAAAATATTCTGCTTCAAAAGGAAATTGTCCTTGAGAAGAAAGTAATAGCTGATATAAATAAATATTGAAATGTATTTAAACAGTTAATCTCATAACATCCAAAGCATAATGTAACACAACACACTATAGATCAAATTGTAAATTCAGTTTCAAGTTCTTTGCTTGACAAGGACTGAGGAAAACAACAAACATATATAACATCTCCAACTATAACATCTGCAACTTTGCTTGATCCTAATATCATTATTCAGACACCTATTAGTATATTCGAAAGTTATGAATAGGTACCTAAAAAAAATTCTACAGTTGAGTTCCAAATTGTAGAAATGCCCCTTATTGAAGTATTTTATAGTCCCAAACAATAAGCCATTGTAAGGAAGAGCAAGTAAAAGAGGAAAATCTGAGAAACATAAGGTTTGCGTACAATTATCGTTTCAACAAAATATTTAGAAAATATTCGGGAAATCCCATTATCTACTCCTGATGAGGACTACGAAGGACCAATACAATATGTTGGGGCTCATACAAATGCCAAAATTCATAAAGAAACCAAATATAAGGAGTTCATCAAAGAGAAGGATAAGAAAATCACTCAATTAGTGAAGGATTGCACATAGTTAAAGGTTCAATTAAAGGATCAGGTTACACTGGTAAGAAATCAATTTGCAATTGAAATTCATCAAAAATTTATTTAAGTGAATAATATACTTCCCTTGCAAAGTTCAAGCATAAAGTAAAAAGTAATAACAAAATGATACAAGATGTACACGAATATTTATGTAATAATTTGGGCAGAGTTCAGAGTATACAAAAATAGATTGATGTAGTAATCAATGATTTCATTTTAATGGAGGATCAATATGATAAATAAAAGAGAAAGATTAAAGAGCTACTGTAATGGAAACATGGTCATAAAAATAATTTTCCCAATTTTCCCACTATTACTAAGATCCATAAACCTATTTCTTTACTTTCTTGAAGAATCAATTACATTCTATCAAGCCATTGGTACAGATGTTGAAAGGCTCAAAGATTCCCTCATGTGATAAATTGCTCAATCGTTGGAGGACACAAATATGTTGATTGTTTACATAGATGGCACTCTTTTAGAAGTTGGAAAGCTAAGGCTGGCATTGCATGATAACATGATTAGATTTAGAAGAAGGATAGAACAATTGATAGTTGTTGACTTCGAGGTAATTTGGGAATTGCTAATTAAACCTTTAAGTGATTATCATGTCAAGGTTATTAATGAAAAAATTACTGAGATGACCCCAATATTAGAAGCTCAAGTGATTAGGTATTAGGTCAACATTTTACCTCAAACACATCATGAACTAGATAATATTCTTTAGATTTATTTTCAATGGGTATTACGCATTCAACCTTCACCATAAATTTCACCTAATCAATAATGATTTCATTTCAACTTTTCAATTCAAACTGCTCTCTATTTTTCAAAGTTTGTTTTACTTTACTTAAGAACATTTAGGAGATCAAATAATTATTCCTTTTTTTATATCTAATCTATATAAACAACTCTTGAGATTGGAAGGGGTTTTGAAATTTTACAAGAAAATGTTTTTTACACTTTTGTACTCTGCCATTTCTTTAATGTGGGCTTTGATCCACTTGTTGATTCCATGTCTATGAGGAGTAAAACAAAAATGATACTTTTATCATCTTTGTTTTCTTCCAATTTATAATTGGAATATCATCTTATCTTTTATTGCTATGCTTATGATTATTTTATTGAGGCATTGTCATTGTCGATATGTTGCTATCTATTGACTATAAGTTTAAGTGGAATATAGTTATATGTGAATGTTTTATGAAATTAATTCAATTAACTATTTAATTGAACTAAATTTATAATCAATTTTTTTTTTATTAATGATATAATATTTAAATCTATATTTCTAGTTATATGTTACCTTTTTCTTTTTCACATATAAAAAATCAACATCTACGTTATTTAGTACTTATTGTTAGGCCAGGAGGTAACTCCTCAAATCAATTTTGTTTTTGCATTAAGGCTAATAATAGATATATACATGGAGGGAGAGACTCTTTGACTTCATATCCCAGTATCTCTTCATATTCCAACTCTCCTTATTTTCTATTTACACTATTTACACATATTCATTCCCACCCCAATCAATGATTAGGTATCAAACCCCCCCCCCCCCCCCCCCTAATATGAAGGGATGTTGGTGAGTCCAAGCAATCGTTTGAAATCTTTCAAACTTTTCTCTTCCAATTGATTTGGTGAAGATGTCTGTAATATGCTCATTTGTCGAAAAATGGCGTAGATTAATTGTCTTGGTATCAACATGATGTCGAATCAGATGGTATTTTGTATTGATGTGCTTTGTTTGATCATGGAACTTTTGGGTTGTTTGCAAACTTTATTACAGAAGTGTTGCTAATCATGAGTGGAATTGAATGCACTTGTTTCACCTGCAAATCTTTCATAATTTTCCTGGGCCGTAAAATTCCCTTTGTTGCTTCATCTCCTACCACATATTCTACCTCTGTTGTCGAATATGCTATAACTGATTGTTTGCATGACCTCCAGGAGACAACTCCTGATCCAAGACTCATATCATAACCTGAATTAGATACCCTAGTTTATTTATCTCCATCGAAGTCTAAATCATGCTAACCAATCAAGATGAACTCGTCCACCTGTGTATACTTAAGTCCAAAGTCTTGAGTTCCCTTTAAGTACTTTATAACTCTTTTCGTAGTAGACCAATATCCCTCACAAGGCTTTTTCATAAACCTAGAGAGGATTCCAACAACAAATGAAATGTTTGGTCTGGTAGTAGTCAGATAGTTGAGAATTCCTATAATTTGTCTATACTTTGTTGCATCCTAAAATTATTTTCCTTCAGTGGATGTGAGATTTAACTTCTGTTCCATTGGAGTAGTCAAAGGATTCCACTTAGCCATGCCAAACTTGTTCAACAAATCTCTAATGCACTTCTTTTGAGAGAGGAATATAAACTTCAGAAGCTGAGTTACTCTAAGACCAAGATAGTAGTGAACATACCCCAAGCCTATCATTTCAAAACCTTCCCTGTCATCAAAAGATCATCTACATACACCACAAGATATACAACCGTTTTTCCAACTTTCTTGACAAACAAAGTTGCATCATCAAGATCATAATGTTTGAAGTTGATTTTCAAAAAATGCTCTGTTAACTTCTCGTACCAGGATCACGGTGCTTGTTTGAGGCCATACAAGTATTTTACAAGATTTTATACTTTATGTTCTTGACCCTTCACAACAAATGCTTCTCGCTGGGACATAAAAACATTCTCATTCATATATCCATTTAAGAAAGAAGTTTTTACATCCATTTGATGGACTTTCCAACCATTCTGAGCTGCCAGGGAAAAAAGAGTGTCTGGATGGTAGCTCATTTTGTTGTAGGGGCAAAAGTCACCTCAGAGTCGATGACTTCCTTCTGTGAAAAACCTTTTTCCACAAGCCTAGATTTGTACTTGTCAAGTGAGCCATCAACTTTATACTTATTCTTGTAGACCCACTTGCAACCTATTGGTTTGGTTCCCAATGGAGCATCAACCAACTTCCAAGTGCCATTCTTTATCAAGGCATCATACTCCTTTTGCATTGTTTCTTTCCATTCACCATGAGAAGAATATTATTTGAAGGAAGTTGGTTCCAAATCTCAAGACATATTTAGTTCACAATAATAAGAAACATCCATATCAACAAGTGAATTAGAATCATCTACATCACCTCCATTTTTCTTGGTTGAATTTCTTGTTCCTATCTTTCCAACCTCATCAGGATGAACACTTTCAAGTGTCTTTGTTAACCATTTTGGAGGACCTTTCTGAGATGGGACTAAATCAAGATTGAGTCTCCCAATTCTATCAATCACATCACTCAAAGTGTCATCAGTGGTTGGAGCTTCATGTGGGGGAGAGCGAGCTTCAGAAGAGGATTCCACATATTGATTTAGTATAGGAATCCCCCCTTGAAGATGTGGAATCTCATTATCAAATTCTTGAAAATACTTGGCATGTCCGAATCTATCCAACCGATTAAGTTTCCGATCAACAACATTGTCAGCTTTGGAATTCAAGAAAGATAACATCTCTAGACACTACAAAATTCTTATTAACTTCATCATACGAGATGGTATGCTTTGGAGGTACTTGAATATGCCAATAAGATACACTTACGACTCATTGGACCGAGCTTGTTTCTTTGTTCCTTTAGTATTAAGGCATAACAGGTGGAACAAAAGACCCTAAGATGCTTTATTGAAGAAATGTGACCATACCATATTTCATAAGGAATATTGTTTCTAATAGCATTAGATGGACACCTATTCTTTATATACAAAACACATAGAATTTCATCAGCCCAAAACATCAATTTTACATTCTTGAAAAATATCATGGAACGTACCATATATAAGATTGTCCTGTTCATTCTTTCAGCTAATCCATTCTATTCAGGATTATAAGGCACAACTGTTTGATGTTTGATCCCTTGCCGATGGAGATAATTTTCAAATTCATTTGAAGTGTATTCTTTTCCATTATTAGTGCGAATAGAGCCAATATGCGATTATGCATCATTTTGAATCTATGCATGAAAGTTCTTAAATGTTTGAAAAGCATCATATTTTTTCTTTAATAAATAAACCCAACACATTCTGGTGTATTCATCAATAAATGTAATCATATATTTATTTCCATTTGCAGAAGGAACATGCATAAATGTACCTTCATCATAATCAGAATCGTATGAGAAGTTTTGTGCACAAGCATAGGTACCTTGCGGCTTTAGAATTCTTTCTTCTTCTATCCCTGTCATGAAAAGTGAGTGATTTGACGCTTTTATGACCTCAACCTTGCCATCAAACATATGAATGGAGTTTCATTGCTAGTGGATGTGGACCAAAGACACCAATTTTCTCCTCAGTGCTGGAAAATATAAAATATAATGCAGAAGAAAGTATGGAAGACCAAGAAGTTTGAGCATGATTATGCGAAGCCCTGATGGCTTGAGTTTTTACTTGTCTGCAAAGTATACTGCTCCATCAACATTGTCAATAAATTCTTCAAAATAATCTCTTCTAACATTCATGTGGCAAGTTGATCCTGAATCAAGAAATCAATCATTTTTCCAAGAAGCAAGTGAAGCATTAAACAAGTCTTCAATTACTCCATTATTACAATGTTCCACAATATAGTGAGTGGATTCATGTGCTTTACCTTTCCCTTTGTCATTGGTTTTACCTTTGGATTCATTTATTTCCTGCTCAATTCTGTCCCATGGCAGCTTACATGTGGATGCATCATGTCCATCTCTATTGCAGCATATGCAATGAGACTCATAATTTTATCCTTGGAACTGTTTGCACCCCTTGCCTCTAAAATTCCTTCTTCCTCTACCTCTTCAGCCACCTCTTCCTCTAGAAGAATCTTGTGCATGATTCTTCTCTTTATGTGCAAGACGCAAAACTTCTTTAGAAGACTGAGGAGCTATCTTCTTCCCAAAATCCTTCTCTCTCTCAATAAACTTTTTCTCAAGGGAGTCAAAGGTAATATCTTTGAGGTTTCCACTTGCTTGCAATGACTCAAGGTAATTTGAATAAGTGGGATATAGTTCCTTGACATAAGCTATGGGATGAATGTTTATTTGAACACCAGTGGTTTTGATATCATGCATAATAGACCTTAAGTATTCTGATGCTAAAGCAAGAGGACCATAATTTTTCAATTCAAGACTGAACAATTTAATCATCAATTGGACAACTTCAATTTCAGAGTGTGAGTCATTGAGTTCCTTCAAATTATGTAAAGATTCAAAAGCATTTGAAAATGGTGAAATATGGCAACTCACCTCTTCATTTACAGATGTTGCAATCAAGGCATAGGATTTGTTGTTCTTGTTTTCCCAAACGTCAATCTCCTTTTCCGAGGTGGGCTTTGCAAGTTCATTATCTCCTTCTCCTACACAAACTCCCTTCCACAACTCATTGAAAATGAGAGTGTGTTTTATCTTCAGTGACCATTCAAGATAGTTATATTTTCCCGAGATAACTACTCCAATAATATATATCAATGAATGCATTTTAAATATTTGTACCGTGTAAACAAATGTACTATGCTGCCAACATACTATATGAAATTGTACTTCTGGTGGTAATATGTGTTAAAAAATGCACTCTAATATATTAAAATAGAGTTATATTTGGGGGGAGGGTTTTATGGGGGAGGGCTTATATGGGGAGGCGGGTTCAAACCCCATGGCTATGACTATCAAGACATGTTATATATTTAAAAAAAGTAATATATGGTATGCAGGTGGTGAAATATTGAAAGAACACAATATTAAAATGCATATGACATCATAATATTATTATATGACAACGTTCGTGCATGTTATAAAACAAAGGTATAACTGTGATTTGGAGAGCAGCATGAAAACGATGGTATGGAGAAATGTTATGTGGACAACGTGCTTGGACCAGGCCAGTGTTATATACTTTGCAATGGACGGAGCAAATTGTAGTATGGCAGATTGGGAGAGAATTCAACGTATGTTGACCAATGTTATATGGACATCTAGCATTATATATGGAGGAATTAACCACAACGTTCATATGTGAGGGGAAGAGTTATGATTGTTGGGTGGTAATTGAGGCGGTAGTATTAAATAGCCAGTGTGATATGGGGAGACGGTTTGGAGCGACCACGGTGGGTGGTATGGGAGAGCGTTGTTTGGGAGGAGAGTAACATTCAACATATAACATACCAATGACACAGCCAGGTGTGGTATGGGCTCGGCAGTGGAGTCGGATTATCACGCGAGGGTGTAATGACCAACACAGGCAATGTGGTATTAACGAAGAAAATGACGGAGAAGGTTACTAGTGGTAGAATTGTCGATTATATAATATACCATGCGGAGTACACAGTCAACACAACACATAAATGTGCACAACACCACACAGTAAAACTGCCAATACGCCAACATAAGATATATAACATACCATGAACCAACGCACCAGGACATCTTACATCCCAACTATAGAAAACCCTGTAGATTCAAAAGCTAATGTAATTTTCTAAATCAAGAGACAAGAATCTACCTCTACTCTTTACAATCAAGAAAAAAATAATCAATAGAGGAAGAAAATCAAAGGCACATAACACAATAAATATTCGGGGAAAGCCACAACTCAAAACCCCACTATATGTTTTGTATTGATCCGGAAAATCAAGATTTAATTACAATGTTTGTTCTCTCTAGAACAATCCCTATAGTCAGCTAATTCAATCTCCAACTCATAAGAAAGCTCAAGGCCAAATCTTAGCCTATTCACAAGCTCTCCAAGCTGCTATTCCTATGTGTAATTCCTATGAAGTATAGCTTGTATTTAAAGGGAAATAAAACCTCTAAAAACCGTGCAATCCCTTTACGAGAAACTATAGCCATTGCCTCACAAACAATAATCTACTAACTTAGTAATTTGGGAAACTATTCCCTATTATTCAAGATGAAATATTATTAACCATATTGACTATTATGATATAATTAAAAATATTATTAACCATATTGACTATTATAATATAATTAAAAATATTATTAACCATGTTAACTATTATGATATAATTAATCGTGAATACCCATCTAAACTCCTTTATTTACTGATATCTTTGCCCAACAATCATACCAACCCAATAACAATTTTTAATCATTAACCACTGTATCAACTATTATTGTATCGGAATATTTAAACCTGCTAATCAAAAACTAGAATCCCAAAATTTAACCCAATTCCTAACACCAACACCAACCCCATTGGCAGCAAATTTTTATATACAACAATCTTTTCTGCATTGATTTCCTCTATTATTATATCAATAATTCATCGATAGATTACAAAAGATTTCCTTATTGATTTCCACATTATTATATCAATAATTCGTCGATAAAATACAAGACAGGTTTCGTCGATCGAATACAAGACATGTTTTTTTTTTCCAGACCGCTGACCAATGATTCACCACGCTTTAAACGTTTCCGTTTACTTGAAAAATGATGAAAGTTAATCGGGCCAACCAGACCCTCCACAAAGATCAAGCTCTGTAGACAGGGACCCTCAACTAAACTGCATTTCAAATTAACTAAACTCAAGATTTTCAGCACGAAATCCTCAATGCGATATATTCCCAGCGCATTACTGCAGACTCTGAGTTTTAAATAAGTGTTCTGGAAGCAATAAGTGTCCCCAGTTCCGAAATCTATCGCACCCAAGATATCATGGAGGCGTGTTGCAGGAATATGTTAGAATGTGTTAACAAATCCGAGTACCACTGGAGTTTCATCCATGTAGCTAATGATGATTTCATGGAGGAAACCTGCGATTCCGATTCTTGTTTAAACTCTGAGAACTCTGATTCTCATTCCGGCAGAGTTAACAATTCGGGGCAGCGCCAATTTTTTATTGCAGTTGATGACCAATCCACGACCAGTGATTCCAGTTGTGTCGAGGATTGGAGCGCAGAATGCGAGG
This sequence comes from Pinus taeda, assembly GCA_000404065.3. Lineage (NCBI taxonomy): Eukaryota > Viridiplantae > Streptophyta > Pinopsida > Pinales > Pinaceae > Pinus > Pinus taeda. The sequence goes on along the minus strand of APFE031196080.1, from coordinate 151,174 downwards.
AAGGAGATCATGCAGCAGAGTTCGGTGGATTCATGAGTTATATGAATTATCTTCAGAATGCTTCGGATGATGACCTCGGCCTCCCTCCGTATCTGAAAGAGGAACAAATGCAGCTGGGATTATGCAGGAATGGAGACCTCGTTCAGACCATGGACTTGGACTTCGACTTAGAAGTGGATTTGAATGAAGAAAAAGCTGAAAATCTTGTGGACGATTCGCTGTTTTGGCTGTCTTTTCTGAGAAGCTGATCAATGTTTGGTTGCCAATCCAGTGAGAAGCATATTTGTAAGTGTTTTTTGATCCGGGTATGGTTTGCTTTGGGTTATATTGAGTTGAAGTTGTATATTTCAAAATCTGTAATCCAGTTAAGTTTAACAATTTTATATATATAAATAAATATCAGTATGAAAATTTCAGAGGAAGAACACTTATTTTTGTGGCAAGGATGAACCATATTAATTGGTTTTAAAGGTCTACCCAATTTTAATAAATTAATTAATTTCAAAAGACATTATTATTTACTTACACTTATCCTGAACATATAGGCTGAACTTTTGCAAAAAAATTGCGAACACCAAAACTCTAGAAACTAGATTTAAATATTGCTTTCATATTATTTGTATCTTCATACACTAAGAGCTTATGGATGACGCTCAATAAACAAAAATAAAAAGAAAAAAGAAAACACAGACTGTAATTTTGTGATAAGAGTTCGAGAGTGTAGACTGATAACAACAAAATGGTTTCACTGCTCTTGATTTAAGATTATAAGCGGACTGGGACTTGTGAGTTTGGCAATTAGGATCAAGATTGATTGATCAGGGACTACACCATTTGCTTGTTTTTGGAGACTCATTTTCTGAAGGTCTTACAATTCTGTTTATGATTTCCAAACCCTAGAAATCCTGTCTCGCAAAACATAGAAAACCTGCATTCTTTACAAAGGGAAACTGAATAGGAATTTTGTAGGCCGGTTTGAATTCTGTCTGTTCCAATTATTTGTGTAAAGGGTTTAAGAAATTGGCTATTCAGAATTTATAGTGTGTGATAGCTTCAAAACCATCAATTTGCAGTGGCGTATGTAGCTACCATGGCTGTAGATATTGCTGCATTGATTTTAATGGCGTCGTTTAATTATTTAAAGTTTTCTTTAATTGTAAGTCAGTTGGAATTTGGAAAAATAAAATTATTTAGGCAAGGTCTAATTAATAGAGATTCTTATTATATGGTATTTTTTTGGTTAATCTTGTTCAAAATTCTTAAATATTTTTAAGATATAATAAATTAAAAGTTATCCTTTGCATGAGAATGAGTGACAAAAATTCCAATTTTAGTTAATTCTTTTGATTCCACCAAATAAATTCTTTTAAAGATTACATAGGTGGGAGATATCAAAGAACATATAAATTCTTTAAAAAATTATATAAGTGGGAGATATCAAAGAACATTAAAACTGATTTAATAAGAGTTTTTAAACACCAACGCATTGTCATTTATACTTTTCATAGCTCATAGAGATGGATTAATCAGCCAGGCAAGCCTAAGCAACATGCATCCTTGTTCAGAAAAAGAGATGAAATATAAGTGAATTACATAAATTTTGTAATATATAAATTGTTTTGAAATATCTGAAATATTTTAATCTAATTATTATTCATACTGTATTGAATTTACAAAGTGTTAAATTTATTTATGCATTTAAAATGACATTTTAATCTACACGAAATCACAGTCTTCCTCTAAATTATATTGCACCGACAAAACACTATATATTTCTATTAATTATATGTTAAATTACAATTTTCAGTTATTTAAAATACATTTTTATATATACATAGATTTAACATTATAGAAAACTACTAACCCTATACATGTAGTTATTAAGTTATTAATAAACAAGGCAGGATATGTTTTATTAAGTCATTAATCTGGCAGGGCAGGATATGTTTCATTGGGTGATTAATGAGTTGAACCGTATATGGTGAAATCTAACCAATAACATATACTACCCAACCCATTAATCACCAAATCCATAATGTACTTGATAAAATCGAACTGATGAAATATACTACCCAACCCATTAAACTAAAAGCCATTCTCAAAGCAACGTTCTATCATTGTACAAAAGGGCATGAACAGAATCCTAGACAATCCTAGAGAGGTGTTTATTGATTTTCTGTCACACAAATCGAATCAATGGTACTGGTGTGTTAAAAAAACTGTGTACGAAATTCAAAGGAATAATTCTGGACGATTGTGAAATCAGTACGGTTTACAAGAAATAAACTAAATATTTTATAATATCAGTACCCACAACTACTGACACTTGTTTGCATCAAAAGAAAAAATCATTCAAATTGGTTAACCAATATCACTGAATTATTGACTTTAGTTTATTGTTTCTCATTGTGATGCCCAGCTACAAGCATTGAAAAACTAACAGTACGTCTCCAGCTTAATTTTGGGAACTCTGTATTTTAAAATAAGAAAATGAATGTCGTTTGAATATAGTTCGTGATCTCCGAGAAATGAGGAATAGTTTTACTGTTGATTAAGTTTGGTGGTGGGTCTGTGTCCACTACCTTTAATGCTTTTTGTGATTTAATGGATTCTGGAAAAAAAACGGAAAATCAGTGCAACGGTTGAAATATGGGAGAAATATGTTAAACGTTTTTAACACTTACTGTGATTGAACGGAAATAGGGGAAAATTAATGGAGTTGAACGGAAATATGGGAAAATTAATGGAGTTGAAATGAGCAGAAAAATATTATATTAATAAGTTGATTTGATATAATATATAATGATTATTTTAAATTTGGTGAGTATGATTTATAAAAAAAATTATATTAAAAAGTTGATTTTATGTAATATATGATGATTATATTAAATGGGATGAGTATGACTTATAAAAAAAATATTGGAAAAAATTATCATAATTTAGTGATCAAATTATCTAAGATTTATAGATATGATCATTATTAATATTTTTGTTTTTGTAAGTTTTTTGTGAAATTATATCTTTATCATGTCCAACTTCTCACTCATATTTGGGCATAGCACCAGATTTGAACTGATTTGAACTGAAGACTTCCAGTTTGGTGAGACTTTATTTCCATTGCCATTGCCAATTAAGCTACTCCAAGCAGATAAAAATTATTAATATTATAAATATTAAGCAAAGTCTTTGGGTAGAAATTACATCAGAGAAATTTTGGGCAGACCGTTTCCAACCAACAAGTGAGGTTCACCATCAGGACCAATGAAGAGGCAAACCATGACAAAGGCTTAAATAGAAAGCAATGGTGTGCCGGATGTTGAACCACACTTGTGGGTTCGAAAGGGGCCAGCTAAAAATTTTTCTTATGTGATTTCTACCAAAAGACTTTGCTTAATTCATTATGGATCAAAAAATCTTGAATACAGAGATTATAGATATTTTGAAATTAATTTTTTTTTTAATATAAAGATATTTTAAAATTTAATGCAATAAAAACAAAATAAACATTTCTGAATTCAGACTTCTTTCAGTTATCCATAATTTGTATGTTAAAATTCTTTTCCAAGAAATCACATAATTTATTTTTTCATCTTTCTAGATGAAACCTAACTATTCATTCCAATTTCATGTTTATTTTTAAGAATATTATTATTTAGTTAATTATTTAATTAGTTGTATTTTATTGGATTTAATTTTTATCTATTTATATTTTTTTAGTTATTTAATAACTTATTATTTTTAAAAAATTTAGTTGTTTTAAACTTTATTTCATTGCTTCTTACTTTTATTGTTTAATTTTAGCCATATATTCTTGTTTTTTATATTTGACCTTTTGAATCAATTATCTTTTATTGATGGTCATAATTTTTAATATTATTTTTATTCACATTTTATTTTAACTTTTGAACTTTCTACATAATTTTGTCTAAACTGTTACCTGGATCAAATTCTCCATCTTAATCTTAACTATAAACCACACTAGATAAGAAAAAAGGTAAACTCTCAAATAATTACATAATTATGTAATCAAAGCGTATAAACTCTAAAATAATTATATAATTTCTTTGAGAAAAATTTTAAATACAAAATAAAAAAAAAAAATTAATTTTTCAATACATGGGAAAAAAAGGGAAAAAAAGTTTATACAGTTAGCTTTTAATTTTATTTAGAATATTTCAATTTTTCCGATCCACAACTGCTTTGCTTTTTATCCGGGAGATTGGAATGACACATCCAAACTTTTGAGGTGCAGGGGCCACCACATATTCCAACTGATGCCAATTTAATTGTCAAAGATGGCATTGATTTCAAAAGTAGGAAGACAATATTCATGAAATTTAAATAATGCTGCCAAATATGAATTGAAATTGCAGGATGCTGTACACATGCAGCCATATGAATTATATGGTAAAATGGGAAATAACGGCTATGTAATTTCAACATTTTCTTGATTTGTGATGAAATCAATATTTTTTTTGATCAATTTGTTGAATTAGGCTTTGATGGAGAAATTGTGAATCAGAGTTAGGTTAGCTTTTTAAATTTGTCCAATCATTTTTTAATTTTATATTAATTTTTAATATGGTTAGATTTTTTTTGTCATTTCAAATATTTTTCTTAAAATTTTATTATCAATTATTTTATATTTCTACAAACTTAATATAATGTTGTAAATATGTCAATCAGTTATCCAAGTTGAAATTTTGTTATGTTTATCAATTTTTTTTTTTTTAATTAAAAATTAAAAACTATATAAATATTTCAATAATGTCTGCTCATAAAAAAGTTTGCAAATGAAAAAAATTGATCTCTTCTTGAGTGTAGAAAATTGATCCTTCCCAGCTAATGTTAAATCTATATTTTATTTAAATAAAATATACTGATTTCTTAATTGATTCTCAGTGCTGTATTTTTCATGATGTTTTTTGGACAATCATAATATAACTATAGAGCATTTTTCCGTGCTAAAAAAACCAAAGCCAACCCAAAATGCTATGTACCTATGACTACAAAACAGCTTTGAATTTTATTTCACAGATTTGAATGCAATCAACGTGTTTTTTGAGCCGCAGGACAATCGCATATTTTTAATGGTCAAAGATCATATCAATTTCAAAAGTTCTGAAGACATTTACATCAAAAAAAAGTTTGAAGCGAGAATGCAGCCATGTTTGAAGTTGTCAACTGAAAAATTGCAGATTGATATAAAGTTGTGAACCGAAAATTGCAGATTGATGTAAAATTGTCAACAGAAAAGTGAAGACGTGCGTATACTTGCAGCGATAAAAATGTTATGGTGTCCATATGATATGAATTATAGCGTACAAATGGCAAATGCCGACCATGAAATTTCAAAATTTTCTGCTCACGAGCACAGACTCTTGAAAAGTGTAAGGCCATGTCATAGACATAAGGCAATGTCATAAACATAATTTAGTTTTCAAACATTACAATTCAAACATGGCTGGTTTGACCAAGGGAAGTTTGCTTGAAATATCAGTGTTTCATTAAATGGCCGCTGACCATTCTCGTTCGAAAAAAGTAAAACAAATTTTCAAAGTTGTTAAATTCGTTTAATAATAACATATTTTTAAGTCGTTAATTTTGTTATAATTGAATTTAAAGTTCAAATTAAAACTAGATATCAAATTCGTCTGTGCGTCTCTCAATCAGATTGGGAAGTATCTATTTCACTCCTTTGAATATGAAACACATATTTATTAAATTTAGTTTTTAATAACTTTTTATAATGGTAAATTTTGAATATATATATGTTTGGGGATGGTTGAGTTATTGTCTAATTGTAATAGGATTTTAAATAATTAAATTTTGGAAAAAACAAGTTATTCACCAAACTACTAGAATCAAGATATTTTCAATACATAATTTCATTCTCAATAACAAGTATGGTAATTATTGTACTATTTTATTTAAACAAAATTATATTCAAAATAATTTTTTATAATTTATTTGGTCAAATATTTTTAAATAATTAAAATTACTTTTATATTTTTATATCCCCGATACGGGTGTGAGTTGGAAGCATCGAGACATGCAATCGTACTTCCGAAATGACTATTGTAGTAGGGCAACAATCCACCACCCTCCACATGCATAAGGCACATGGAGTTGGGGACTCACACATGCAAGTATTCAATGTGAGTGAAGAAGGTGGCAGAGAAAATTTTATGTCAGGGTTCTATGGCTTTTTTGCTATTGAGGAAAGTCATTCCACTGTCTGTAAAGCAAATTTGGGTACAGGCGAGTTGGCACCCTGCGGTTCTAGCGAGATGCTCCTCGTGGTCTTCCACTGGGTGATTGTTGTCTTTAAGTACGCTCAGGTCGCTCTATTCGGGTGTGTTTTTAGTTTATGTTTTTACTGCCTCACTCTCAAGGATAGCCACATAATTCTGTTAGTTTTTTGGAGGAAAGGTTATGTTCTAAAATAGAAGGTTCGAAGGAAGCATCACCAGGGTTTTTGGATGGAAATTGATAATTTTTATGAGTGTTTATTTATACATCCTGTCTCTATTTTCTATGGTATTTTTCTTTCTCGCATGGGCGTTCTTTACCAGGGGAAGCTATGCCATTTGTTGTTTTTTCTCTGTCTGAGTTCCTGGAGTGATGACACTGATATTTATCTGGTTGAAGTTTGTCACGGTTATGGGTTTATTTGGTTTAGGCTCGTCTTCAGTTCGTTTCAAATCCCCGCCCTCAGCCACTCATGGCAAGGTTGATGGTATGGTTTACGGTTTTTGGATTTGCTCCATTGTTGTCTCGCTGCTTGTTACAGGGCTATAAATCGTCGGTTAATTTTTTTATTTTTTTTGCCTCATGCTTTGATTACTTGTTATGTCTTCTAGTCCAGTGTAGTTCTAGAAAGTGTAAGATTCAAATTTGCAAGCTAAATTCAAGTCTATGATGGTGGTCTGAGCCGGCTACCGTTATAGGTTTAAGCTCTTATTATTACATGGCCCATGTTGCTTCAGTGAAGGGTCAGCAAGCCTGGGGATCTCGTGGTCATGGCAAACAACAAAGGAAAACCCATGAGGGCTGCCAAGTCAATTCTCACTCAAGTAGAGGCCGAGGTCGGAAAGAAACCTCTCATATAATTAGTTATGCTGCCACTACGTACCACAAGGGCAGCTCATCTTAGGTGCATTAGCTCATAGCTGAGTGGGAAGCCGAACTCAATCAACAAGATGTTGATACAAAACTTGATTTGGGATACTGGCAGGCCTTGGCACCTGACCCTGATCACTCTCATGGCCAATCCTCTCAGTACAAGAAAACTGTGCATTTGTATTGGTTGATGAAAAATCTACTAGCCAAAGCTCTGGTACACATCCCTTCGATCTCACCTTCGACTTCTCAAGATCTCCTGGATTTCAGCAAGGATCTTCAACAAATTGAGTTTCAGCTTCAAAAGCAAAATGGGTGTCTTAGCCGCATCAAACAACACAGTCCCTATATCCCAAAAACTAAGCTTTCAGGCTCTAGTGCGAAGGATCCTACTTCCATTGATTCATCTGACAATTAGTAGCATGCAGATTTAATCTTTGTTTTGTTTTTGTTATATGCAAAAACTACGAACTTTATTGTACGTTTTCATTTATTTAGATTATAGGAACTATAAGGACACTCAAACATATCTAGCATTGCTTGACATGCTTATATTATTTTGTTTCTGGAGGGGATATCATGTAGTTAGGGGGGCCAACAGACCTGACTTCCCTCTCTACAGGTTGAGGCCACCTAAACATTTGAATTCTGGTTGTAACTTGCGCTTTTTCGATAGAAAATGAATACAAAGGTCCTCCCAAGCTTACAAAAAAAAATATTTTTTAAAAACATAATATTCCTTATCATCATTAAAATTATTTTTAAGTAGTTTATTCATTGCACTCAAGTCAAAAATAATTTGCATAGAAAATTATAATCTACATTGGCCAATGCTAAATTAAGAGTGTTCAATTGGAAAATAGAATCCTATAGTCTTTCCTTGGCATTATCTAATAAATTGAAATCCAAAGTGGATAATTTTGGTGGATAGTAACCACTAGTAAGTGTACACGTTTACAATTTTACTCATACACAAGTCCGGAGAAAAACATAAATAATGGTGTGAAGTAACTCTATGTGAGTATATTTATTTTCATTTTATTTTTATTCTTTTTTTTTAATTTATTGATGGCATTTTTGCAAAAATAAAAAATCCCTACACAAAATATCTAAAAATTGAAAATGAGTATTGCAACTATATCCTTAAATTATGGCATGAAATATGTGAAGCACTTATCCGAATGAAATTATATTATGCAAATGTTGTAATAAGAACCTTCAAGTTTATGTTTTAAGTTTGAAAAAAAAAATTCAATAATATTGAATATATATATATATATATAATATATATATATATATATATATTATATATATATATATATATAATATATATATTATATATATATATATATATATATATATATATATATATATATATATATATATATATTATGCAAATGTTGCAATAAGACCTTCAAGTTATGTTTTAAGTTTGAAAAAAAGAATCAATAATATTGAAAAATAAGTATATATATTTTTTAAATAAAACATTATCAGTTGCATTGGTCAATGCTAAACTAATAGTGATCAACAAGAAAATAAATTGCAAGAGTCTGGCATTGATAGGATGTCATTAGGCAAGATTGCTCTGTTATTCTCAGGAAACCTAAACCTCCTAAGAGAAATATTAGCAAGTCAGAATTGGAAGCCCTTAAAGCTTTGAATAATAACCTTGACATTGTTTTCCTTAACGTTGATAAATGAGAGGGAATTGTAATCTTAGATAAAGAAGATTACCGTAGAAAATTATTGGATCACTTATGCAACAGGGGAGCTATAGAAAGCTCAACAAGAACCCCCTAAAAAAGGTTTCAAAATTTGTTGCCTTGGCTATTAATTCTAATAAATATGTTAGCTCCATAAGCCATAAACTTATTGAGAGGAGCCTTATCACTCCGAGAATCTATGGGCTTCCTAAGATTCAAAAGGAAGGGACTCCCCTTAGACCCATAATCAATATAATAGGTGGGCCTACAAATCTCCTTTCTAAAAGCCCGAAAGATTAAGCCTTTGGTCGGTCATATTATTCTTTTGTTAAGGACTCTTTCTCTTACGTGAATTTGCTAAAAGAGGTTAAATTTGAGTCGGTTGATATTATGGTTAGTTTTGATATTATTTCTCTTTATACTAACATCCCTTTTAATGAGGTTGTTGAAGTAATCAATCACATAATTGACCCTGATACTGCGAAGCTAATGGAGATTTGCCTTACCTCGACCTTCTTTAGCTTTGAAGGTGAATTCTATGAACATACTTCTAGGGTAGCGATGGGTTCTCCCTTCTCTCCCGTCATTCTGAACCTATTCATGGAGGATTTTGAATATAAAGCTTTAGCTTCTACTAAGTTTCAACCGCAAGTATGGAAAAGGTTTGTTGATGATACTTTTATCTTATGGCCTCATGGTCGTGAGAAATTAGATTTGTTTTTTGGCATCTCAACAATCAATCAAGTTTCATCAAATTTACCATGGAATCTGAAATTGACGGTAGCTTGTCTTTTATTGATGTGATTGTCTCGAAAAAAGTTGATGGTTCTTTCTCTCACAAGATTTTTTGTAAAAAAAAACCCACACTCAACAATATTTACATGTGAATTCCCATCAATATCCGTCCCAAAAGCTACGTGTTCTCAACACACTAGCCTCTCGGGCTTTAAGGGTTTCTGATGAAGACCATCTTATGAATGAGAAACCCTATCTCCTTAATGTTTTTAAGAAGACTAATTATAATAGATACCAAGGTATCAGAGCCTTTTTAAAAGTTAGTCGGGTTCTTAGGACTAAGAAAGAGTCGGTTGTAAGGGCCTCTAGTGTCCATCTTCCCTTTATCCAAGGGGCTACGAACAAGATTGCTTAGATTCTTAAGAGGCGCAAGGTTTTTTCCACCTTTAGACCCTTAAAAACAACTTGTGACTCCTTAAGATATGTTAATGACCCCGTAGATCCTAAAAACACGAAGGGTGTTTATTTGATTCCATGTTCTTGTGGAACCCCCTACATTGGAGAGATTGATTGTTCCATATATCAGAGGATTCAAGAGCACACGACTGAATTTAGAGACTATAACACTCACTCCTTTGCTTTGGCTAAACATGTGGAGAAGACAAAATACCACATATGTTTAGAGGATTCCAAGGTCCTTACTAGGAGTGATCATTTCCATCACCGTAAATTAAGGGAAGCCATCGAGATAGAAAAAAATCTATTTCTCTAAATAGGGACGATGGATGAAAGATCAGTAGTTCATGGGTCCCTTCACTTTATCCCTAGGCTCCTTCCTTTTGGTTTTCTCCCTGCCCTGGTTTGTCTCTCTATATTTATTTTGATTATTTAGTTATCATTATTATCAATTTGTTTCTTCTATCATGTTTCCATTCCTTTACTTTCTTTCTTTTTTATATTTGATTATTTTTTTAGAATTTTCGTAACTTGTATTTTTAATTTCTTTTATTATTTAAGAATGATTATATCTTACATTTCCTATTATTTTTATTATTTATTTAGAACTTTAGTAACTTCTATTTTTAGTTTCTTTTATAATATTTATATTTTAGCTTAGATTTCCAATTATAATAAAATAATACTTATAAGATTATTATTACTTTTTAAGCTCCCTTTTGTGTTTTTAATCTATTTCTAGTTTCTATGTTATTGAGATGATAATAATTGTTGGAACTAATTCTAGATGTTTATAAATTTCCAATTTTAATATTTATCTTTGTGACTGTTAGGATTTTACGGTTGCATCTCTACTATAAGCATTGTATCTGTGGATCTCTCTCTCCATATGTGCCCTGATGATGAACCTCAGTAGGGGTTCGAAATGCATCAACCCAACATTTTATGTGATTTATCTGGAAGAGTTCTACTTAAATTATGAATAAGAGAAGCCTCCAATCTAAGATTGTATCCCTACACAGAAGGGATGTTGCAAGGTATGATTATTCTTTTCAATATTATTTAGCACATATATAAGACCTAATACTATTTATAAAGTATTAATTTACTAGCACAACCACATTATCAAGCACACGCACAATCTCACTAGTAAATGTGAATATGGGTAATAACTGTTATAGACATATTTGGGCACTACAACCCCGATCGTATATGTCCATAGGCCAAGGGCTTCTGAGTCCCTAAAAGTGTTATTTCATACCCTAAAGGAACAAGGTCGGCTGATTACATCATCTCCGAGATATTCTCCATGGAAAACTGCTCAGAACTGGTCAAAATTGTACCATACAGACTGCTCAGTGCTAAGGGTGTGATGCATCTCACCTGACACATGCAAAAAGTGCGATGCATACTGAAAAGCCCTTCTGTAGGGTGTGATGGGCGAGAGTAGACAAATGGCAGAGACAATTTGTAATGTGGATGATCATGGAATCTTCCAGAAACTTCTCCTGTGACACTTGCCTCTCTGAATTTGCCCAAGGATGAGTAAGAGATCATGAATCCCAGGAACAAGAAAACATAGAGAGAGAGACACTAATCAAATCCCAAAAGCTGACTCACCCCCCTGCAAAACACTAAACCCCACCCAAATAAGCTGGAAATCTGAGGAAGTGAATGGTTTCTTGTGAACACATAGCGTTGGGTGAATCAAGCTTCATGAGGTGAAGAAAGGATTCATGCTGGGAGGATGACGCATAGGGTCAAATCAAGGAATCCTCTCTTCTAATCTTTATATCAATAAAGCTATTCAAGTTTTCCTCCACATTCTTGTATGTTTGATTTTATATGCATTTGTGTGGTCAATATATATCTGGTCCTATATTGTTTATGATTGTATACCTCTGTACTTTGAAGGTATTATGCTACTTTGACTTTACAGGTACTCTTTGAAGTGAGGTAATCAAGGAAGGAGCGGCAAAGATCTATCAGAGGGGAGAAGGAACAAGCGAGGAACCAAGCAAAAGATTGAGGTTAGTATTCTTCGCTCCTCTCCTATCTACTTCTCATAAAGGAAAACGAAAGCAAATTTAGTTTGTTTGTTTCTAAGATAGGTACCTGTCTTAGTGGGACTAGTAGCTTTTCATGGACACTAGATTTCCTGATAACAAAATGGTGACTCCGCTGGGGAGCGAATAACTTGTTTTCTTGTCTATATTTGTTTGCTTTATAAACTACAGACGGAGCCTAAAGTCAAGCCAGCTAGCCTTCGAACTGCATTTGCTATGCAAGTGCAAAATAGATCAATGCTGCTTCAGTCTATCTCCGAGTTTTGTTTATAAACTAAACAATTGATTTGCAAACATTTTAATTGCCTTGGTGGTAGCTCAAGTAACCTCATTAGATATGCCCCTGTGATTTGTATTTACTGACTATCATTAGCTCGGCCTAAATCCCAAAACTAAGCTGCAAACTATGACCAAGAACCAAGTTGAAGTCTCGTCCCTGGACCATCGCACATTCTCTTCTTCGGAATCTGGATGCATCGCACCTCCCATGTGTAGTAGGTGAGATGCATCGCTATTTCACTATGTTACAGGTGCGATGATCAAATAAGACTATTTCTGCCTCCAGATTTTGGTTTTTGTTCACTCTCTTCAGCTTTATTCAGCAGTTTTGTTGTCTGTGATTAGTATACCACTGTGGAAACTCCCTTCCTTTGCATGATTCAGCCTCCATTGTACAAAGAATTGTAAATGTTTTTATGTATTGTTCGCCATTTACGGCTCTCTTTTACAAAGAAGTAGCTTAATCGAACTGTCGTCTTTTGATTTGGAAGTGTCGCAAGTGTCGTTTTCAGTCAAAGAAAAGAATCCTACTGTTCTTGATGGTCGATTACACTGTTACTCTTGTATTCGATTTGAATTAATAGTTTTTCAAGTGTCAAAAGCAGTTTTCAATTCAAAATTGCAAAGTGTCATCATTTTCTTCCTTTCGTCTTTTGAAAAGAAAATTGTTAGTATTTTCTCCTTGAAAAGATAATTCAAATTTGTACTTAGCATTCTTTTTGTCATTCACGCATTAAGAAGCGGAAAACAAATACAAGCATGCGCATTTGCATATAGACTGCTTATTGATTTTGATATAGGACAGTGCATCTAGTGTGTGCTCTCTGCTCTATGTTGAAAGAATCTCACTTCTCTTTCCTTAGTAGCTAGGATTTTCATTGCAAAAAGAAGATTAAATGACTGTTTATCATCTTAGATTGCATTTTAGGAATTGTATATCTACATCATGCGGTGAACCTAAAAGGCAAACTTCTTAAGAAAGATCAACTGTAAAATAAATTCAATGAACATAAAAACGCTTTGGAACCTACGCACAACATTTAGAAGTCTAGGCTAGAGACATATTTCGGCGTCGTAAAGCCTGGTAACTATCGCTTGCATTATAGGTTGGATGATTCCTCCTCTTTGAGACGACAAGTGCCAGTACGGACTTGTACTACCACGTACCGTCGATTATATATTGGGAGACCACAATAGGCTATATCCTTTATCCTTAGGAAGCCGTGTTTGCCGCCCTACTGATCGCAATGCATTGAACACAACATTTGGGAAGATTGACTGTCGTACTGTAAAAAGTATTCTGCAGTTTTGTGATTGGTTTGGTAATCCCTCTGTCTAGATTTCCAGAGTAGTCTCTTTGGTTCCTTTTTAGACTCCTTAAAGGAAAAGGTCCATCTGAGCACTTGTCACTTCAAGCTCATTAAAAATCGAAGGCAACTAGAGTCATCTTTAGCTTTTTCTCGACTCTTAAAAATTGAAAAAGCAAGTTGTGTCAAAGCGTCATAAAATTTATTTTAATCGGAATAACATCACTGTTCCCTCATTGATCTTAGGTTGAGAAAAATGGAGTCCACCAACCAAGGATTTCCCCTTGGGGGAAATCCTAGTCCCTTCTCCTCTTGGGGAATGTTGGTGCACCTCATATAGCCACATTATCCTTCCCAGGACTGACAATCGGCTTGCCAATATGGCTCTTCTCGACCTCTGTCATTCAAACCACCGTGATTCCTGAGCAATCATGTCAGCAGCTAGATGATACTAGAGTTACCCCTCAACCTTCTGCTTCGCTTGTTTCTCCCTCCCCTCCTTCCTCTTCGCTTGGTGAAGCTGGCAAAGCTAAAAGCCAAGTAATTGAGAAGAAGAAGAAAGGGAAGGAGAAAGAGAATAAGAAAAAGGAGTCAAAGGCAAAAAGGGGCAACCATGCATCGTCTAGCAAAAATCCACACACTGCACCATCCAAACCTAAGTCTCCATGTGTCATTTGCAAAGGAGACCACTATCATCGAGATTGTCCTTGCATCCCTCGGATCTTAAGGGACTGGTCTCCTCGTTTGCACAATTCGGTGTCGTCAACCACTGACGATCATGTTAAGAGTACACCGTCAACTATTAAAAACGAAGTCTCTGGACAGAAAGAAAAATATAAATTTCCTTGTAGATTGTGTGAAGGCGATCATGCCGTCCACCATTGTCCCTTCCTAGACGAAGCTAAAAGAGTCTTGGATCACCGTCCTGCTTCACCACTACGGCTTCCTCCTGGGTACAAGAAACTCTTGCCGAGTCCATCGCTAGTTGAAAATCCGACTGAAACACCTTTGTGGTCGGTCGAAACATCTATTATTGAAGGTAAACCCTCTGAGTCAACACCGAACCAAAGTCAACAGGCCGAAGCGGCAGTCAACCCGGTCTTGTCTTCGGAAGGTCCATCTTCAGATGATACAGTCACCGAAGAGAATGAGAACGACACCGTTCAAATTCTTTTCGATGAACATGGGGGAAATCTACCCGTTCCTTTATCGTAGGAAGGAAATTCGTCAGAGTCATATCTGGGTGTTTATTCGTTCTCACCTCCAAGAAACCTAGTCATTTCCTTCGACTGGAATCTACTAGGCAGACCCCGTCTACCGTCTAATGTACCATTCCGAATCATTGTACAAGCTTATAGAATGGTCATGGTCAGTACTATCATAGATGAAGGGGCTTCTATGAGTATCCTTTCCTCAATTGCTTGGAAAGCAATTGGTCCGCCATCGCTTCTACCTGAGATGCAAAATCTAACAGGTTTCGACAAAGGAACCAGACGACCGTTAGGGATCCTTCCAAATTTGCCTATAAATTTGAGAGGGAAAACCGTTTATCTGAACGTAATGGTAGTCCAAGGACCTTTAGATTATAATCTGCTCCTTGGGCGTGACTATATTTATAGCATGGGAGCCATTGTCTCCTCACTATTTCGAGTAATGTGTTTTCAGCATGAAGGCCGAGTGGTCCAACTCGTAGACCAACTTTCATTCCCCAGCTCACACATAGCTAATAGCCAAATGCCATCCCTAACTAGTCTTTTCATGCAAGGAATGTCTCACCAATCTCCAGTCCATCCACTTGATGAGCGCAAGTAATTTGGTGATTGTGACTTAAACCCAGGGGGCATGCACCCTGTTCTGCTTTGGCAGAAGAACCCCAGGTATAAGGTGGGTTTCCGCGTAGGAATATCACTAGTCTGACCCACCTATCCGTATAGGAAAGTGGGATTAGACTGGAATAAGATACCTCCGTCAAAAGGTATGCCTTTCCTGACAGAGCATATGCTTTGTTTGCAAATTGAAGGGTAACCTGGAAACTCTACTTTGTACGTTAAAAGGTATGCCTTTCCTGATAGAGCAAGTGCTTTGTTTGCAAATTGAAGGGTAACCTGGAGACTCTACTTCATTATACCTGGGGGCATGCAAACCTTTTCGCATGGAAGTGAAAAGAGACCATTTATTTTCTTAGTTTTTAGATTCTCAACCCTTTCAACTCATAGGATTGGTCGTTCTTAGCTTACATAAAGAAAGGATATGGAGCAAAGTTTCGAATGGTGCAAGCTCCATAAAAATTGAACCTATCTATGAGAAGTCCTCATTATACTACTCGCACGAGTAGTTTTACGCAAAGTTCAAGCTTTTTAAAAATTAAACCTAAGCAATGAGCATATGTTCCGCCAGAGTTTAAGTTCATTAAAAAATGAACCAATCTCTGGTAAATAACCATTGTGAATGCATTATCATCAGATTTTGAGCCTTGGTCGTGTTCTTACCATCACCTCCACTCTGTTTTAGTCGATCATACGTCTTCATTTGATTGTTTACCTTTTTGAGGAACAGCTGCGACGAGTGATTCTGTTAGCCGTCCTTGTAACACTGCCATGACTGTAAAATTCCAAACCTTACTCGAAACCAGCTGCTATCTGAAAATATCACTCGTTCCTCAAAAACGAGTCTCCTTTAAGCTCTTTTCATCTGACTCGTAAAATATGAAAATATTGCTAAGAAATTGGCCTCTCCAGCTCGTTAAATCTATCGGAAGTGTTATCCCTCCTCTAGATTTTAATATTTTTGGACCTAAGGGATTATTTTGCAAAAAAATTGAGCGCTTGTCTTGTTCGGCTCGTTAAAACTATCGAAAATTCATCCCTTTCGTATTGTTTTATACTTTTTCGGACTTAAGGGATTATATGACTGTTAGCTCTGCTATGTACTTCAGTGTTTGGAGAACCAATTTCTTGCTTGACCGTGTGTTTCTTACAAGCAGGGAGATCGAAGGAGTCTGTTTTCTCCTTCTCCTTCATTTTTCTTATACTCCCATAGCCCCCGCCATCTCCATTTTCTCCAAGTCCCGGCATAAGCCCCTTTCTGTCAAGCCCCTTGGCGCTAAGGTTTTAAACCCATATAACTGCGTGCCTCTAAAACAAATACTATCCGCCAATCCGGTTCTTCCCCTGTCACATCAATCAAAGAGTACGTGCAGTTAAACCCCGTCGTCTGATCATCTACCTCTTGATCTAACGGTCTCTGCCGCCTTCCCCACTCGTTAACACACCTATCCCTTTCATCGTCCGATCATTCCTGTCGCACGATCCAACATCATTCGCTTTCCCCGCTGCCGAAACTTACCCGCGCTTTAACCCGTGATAAAAGTGGTCTTTCTCACGTCCCATCAGCCACGCGTCGTGCAATGAACGCGATCGCTGGCCCGCGTACCTTTACCACTTCACTCCAAAAAGTGGTGTGAGCATTATCTCTTACCGATTAAACCATTTCTCTCGGCCATTAAGTCCCCGCACAGCTTTCGCTCCCGATCACCGTTGGACCTTCCCGTGTTTAATCCAACGGCCCTAGTCCATCCCGATCCCATATCTCACCATACCCTCTGCAAAACAATCTCCGCCATCGATCACTGCATTCCAGTGGTTGATGTTCGTCCTCCGCCCACTCGTACATCCTCCATGAATTCAACACACTTCGTTCATGTCGTGCACCTAAAGGACGATAGTGATTATCTACCAAGTACTTGGTGCATTTATTCTCCAACAACCGCATTCAAAAAACAGAGTGGCTGAGATCAAAGAAGGACATGCCTCGAGCAGTTGAATTCATTTATCAGTTATGGAACTTCATCCAAAGGACACTCCACCTGCTCGAGAAGTACAACAGAGCATCCAAGAAGATCAATTTTGTTCATTAAAGCCAACAGATCGTAACAGAGACTCCATCAGACAGTTAAAGCGGTCGATGGTCCATTATGACCCCTCCACGCACAGAACAACAAAATATCTTTGTAATCAAACTCTATATATACACAGAACACAGATGTAATTTGGGATGATGGATGATGGTTCTGGTTTTGATGTAAGGTTCAAATTCTGGAGATTGTAACTACTTTGATACTTGCGGCGTCTGGTCTTCATTTTCAGCTAATATAAGGTTCTTTTGCTGTTAATTGCTCACTTTCCACTTCTTCTCTGTTCTTTGTTGTGCATGTTATGCATTTATTCATGTTCTCTTGATATTTAGCATTAGAGGGGTTGTCATCCCACATCTGTGTTAGAATCTTATATGTATTATTGAATATGTTATGCAGGTTTCTTTTTACTTAGTGCCAGAGAGCTATCATCCTATCTGTGCATTAGGAAATAGATTTGCAGACCTCTTTACTAGTTGCAGCCAGCCATCACAGGGTCCAGTGCATCTGCTGGTGTGGTCAGTATTCTCCATATTCACCTAATCCTTAAGCTATGAGTAATTGCTGGTTTAAAGCCTTGTAGTCTGGGGGTGTTCACCTATGTCTGGAGTTAAGCATAGTAGAAGTGGTTATCTGGCTTGAACATGCATCATTCCTACCATTCATCCATTTCCAACATCATGTTGAGTTTGTAATGTTCCCGAGCATCTCCAAGATACAACCTAGGAGAGTTTCTTGGGGTGATAACATTAATTGGCGTCATTGCCGGGTAGAGGAGATTGAAGCTCAACTTCCTTGGGAGACGACACAGTTCCAAATTTTGATGATATATAAAGTTTGGGCACATTTCTGGTTGTAATCATCTATCTGGCGACTCCACTGGAGAATCAACCTGGTGGCGACTCCACGTTTCAGTTCTGGCTCAGTTTGTGAGACATACTCGAGGAAATCCTCAGAAATCACCAGCTGAACTAGTACCTAACCCTGAGAAGATCGTTAAGCAAAAGAAAGCTTCACAAAAGGGAGCATCAGGATCAGGTAAGCCTAAGAAACCTTATGTATCTCTACAAGAGGAGGCTATAGTTGAGAATGTATCATTTGAAGATATAGAGCCTATTATTGCTAGTGAGAAAATTCCTTCAGAGATTCATACAGCTCCTTATTCATTTAGTTCCCCTTTGGATCTGAGTCCAAAGAAACTTTCCCATACAGTCCATCACATTCCCTTGTCTTTGTCATCAATTTCATTATTCCCCACTATTCAATCTACCAGTAACATTCCACCCACCCCAGTCATGGCAGGCCAACAAGCACCCACAAAGATGGAAAGAATCATAGCTGCTACGTATGGACCCCTGGTCTTGCCCGTTCCTTTGAATGCCATGCCTACAGGAGAATACCAAAAATACATGCCAAAGTTCACTGGTACAGATGGGGTAAATGCTGAAGAACACCTTGAGGCTTTTTATAGTTATAACCTGGATATCAGTGAAAATGATATGTGGAAGAGAGTTTTTATCCAGAGCCTTGATGGAGAGGCCAGAAAGTGTTTCAGAGAGTTGACCCCTAGATCTATTGCTAATATTGAAGCCTTAGATGATGCATTTTTGAAGCACTGGGGAGATAAAAAGGACTTACTATATTATCATACTGAGTTTGGTAACCTAAAGAGAGAAAATGGGGAATCTTTGCCTGATTTTAATAAAAGATTTAATCATATGTATAGTAAGATAAAGTCAACCCCCACCTCTGCCAAACTCACCTATGCCAATTCTTTTGACTCTGATTTTTGCCTATTATTAAGAGAAAGAAGATGTGCTACTCTGGCAGATATGCAAGATGCAGCCCTAGAAGTAGAATCAAATATTATGCCTGCAGAAAAGCTTAAAAGTCATGCTGATAGAAGGAGGCAGAGAGACAAGGCTTCTTCTTCCTCTGCCTCATCTTCAAAGCCAAAACTAGATAAAATGACTAGAATGATAGAGTCATTGGCTGCTGAGATATCCAAGCTGAAGATTGAGCAGAACTCAGGAAAGACAAGGCAGAACACATTTGCTCCAAGAAACTCAAACCCATTCAGAAGAGCAAGTGAACAGTTGCAAATCATTCAGAGGGGTAAAGAACCAAATGAAGAACAGAAAGTTAGTGCTCCTTTTCAAAATGTAGTCATGGAGGAGGAACAGTTTGAAGAAGAGGATGAAATACATTACATGGAAGATAAAGACAGTGCTACCTTTTTGACATTAGCTGCATATGAAGAATCACTACAGCAGGACCAAACTAGTCAGGAGTGGGACAGAGAGGTTGTTCTGCATACTAGTGAACAGTGAAGATATAATCTGAGGTCACATGCAAGTAATGCCAAGGAGAACCCTGCCCAAAGAGCTGTTGTCCAAACAGAGTTACAGAATACCAGACAGAAAAGACCAGCAGCTGATCCAGTCATCCTCAAAGCACCAGTTCAAGAGGTAAGAGGTCCTGACAAGTCACCTTCCCCTTTCAGCTTTGAAGCAGAAGTCCAGAAGTTAAAAATACATCTGCCTCTGTTAGAACTTGTAAAGTGTGAAGTATTTAGGAAGCCTATACTTGAAGCTCTTGAGCTGAAAGCCTCACAAACCTCCACTGACTCTGTTAATTTGCAAGATGACAGACCTATAATTGTGCTTAGTCCCATGACCGAACCTGCTGATGATAATTATCCATCTTTTTATGTCTCCTTGACCATTCATGATAAAATCCTCCACAACTACCTGCTAGACACTGGGGCTAGCCACAATCTGATGCCAAAAGCTGTCATGGAAGAGTTAGGCCTTGATATCACCAGATCATAACATGATTTATTCTCTTTTGATTCAAGGAAGGTGAAATGTCTGGGACTAATAAAATATTTAGCCATTACCCTAACTCAGTTGCCTATGAAGAGCATGGTAATGGACATTGTGGTAGCAGATGTCCCTTCTCAGTTTGGTATGCTGCTGTCCAGAGGATGGATTAAGAGACTAGGTGGGACATTACAGAATGATTTATCTTATGTCACTATCCCAATCTTTGGAGGAGAAAGCAGGAGATTGTACAGAGAAGCACAACTGGCATACAGTATCAGTGATTTTATGCTGTGGACACTGAGTTTGGAGCATGTATTCTCCAAATAGAAGAATCTCAGGAGGCCTCAATGCAACTCAGGAAACAAAAAGTTCAGGCTGAGGAAGAGCAAGTAAGTCAAGTTTGGGAGATGTTCTTTGATGGAGCATGTTCCAAAGAGACTGCAGGAGCAAGGGAGATGCTGATATCTCCACAACAAAAAAGCACACAGCTGTCTTTTAAGCTGGCTTTTTAGGTCACAAACTATATAGAAGAGTATGAGGCTCTGATATTGGGCTTGAATGCAGCTAAAGACAGAGGAATCAAGAACATAAAAGTGTTTGGAGATGCTGATCTGATCATTCAATAGGTAAACAGAACATTTCAAGCAAAGCACCCAAGGCTGAAAGCATACAGAGATAAGATATGGAGACTCAGAGATTCCTTTGATAATTTCTGTATTTCATATATCCCTAGAGCCAAAAATCAGCTTGCTGATTCCCTTGCTGTGTTTGCTAGCATGTTTATCCCTCCCATGCTTCCCAGACTAGTTTATGAAGTCCAAATGAAATACAGACCATCCTTGCATGACAATGTCCAACATTGGAAAGTTTTTGAAGATGATGATGAAGTAAACAAGATCTTGCAAGTCATTGATGAATTTTCTTAAATGAAAATTGACCAAGAGAATGAAGCCTTGTAAGAAAGCCCCCAATCCCAGCTTAAAAATAAAATTGGCAAACATAGCATAGTCCAGCTTCCCAGCAATCATATTCCTAAAGGTTTAATTCCTCTAGAAAGACTGTTTGACCAGAATGATGTGCCTTACAAGGCTGCTCAAAAAGAAGATCATTCTGTAGTTTGTAAGCATGACATAGGGAGTCCAGGTCAGCCTAGATACAGAAATATATCTACCCATTTTTCTGCTGTCCAAATTACTGAATACTGCAATTTAATGAAGCAATTCGCTGATGTCTTTGCCTGGGAATATAGTGACCTAAAAACTTATGACAAGAAGATCATCCAGCATAAAATCCCTTTAGAGAAAGACACCATACCTTTCAAGTAGAAGCTGAGACCAATAAACACTTTGCTCATTCCTCTAATTGAAAAAGAAATCAAGAAGCTATTGGCTGCCAAAATCATTGTTCCTCTCAGATATTCCAAGTGGGTAGCCAACCTAGTAGTGGTGAGGAAGAAAAGTGGAGAAATCAGACTCTGTGTTGATTTCTGAAACTTAAACAAATGCTCTAAGAAAGATAAATATCCTCTACCCAAGATGGAGCATTTGCTGCAGAAGGTCTCAGGAGCCAAAGCGATGTCTTTCCTGGATGGATTTTCAGAATTTAACCAGATCGTTGTACATCCAGGTGACCAAGAAAACACTGCATTCACCACTCCTTGGGGCACTTTTATGTATGCCAAGATGCCTTTTGGACTGATGAATGCTAGAGCCACCTTTCAAAGAGCTATGGATATAGCATTTGTGGGAGAGAAGGACAAATTTGTCCTTATCTACCTTAATGATATAACAATATACTCCAGTGGCCATCAAGACCATTTGCAACATTTGAAGAAAGTGTTTTTGAAGTGTAGAAGGTTTGGGATTTTAGTCAATCCTAAAATGTCACAGTTTGCTTTAGAAGAAGGCAAGCTGTTAGGACATATTATTTCTACTGCAGGTGTTCGAATTGACCCAGAAAAAGTAAATTCAATATAGACTTTGTCTGTACTGAGATCAAAGAAAGACATCCAGTCCTTCCTAGGTAAGATAAATTTCATGAGGAGGTTTATCCCAAATTTTGCAGAACCGGTAAAGCACATTACCTCCATGTTAAGAAAGGGGTCAGAGATCAAATGGACTGAGGCAGCAAGAAAATCATTTGATTCCATTAAAAAAGCTATTATGGACACTCCCACTCTAAGCAGCCCATATTACAGCAAGGAGTTCTATATATTTTCATTTGCCTCTGAAGACACCCTTGCAGCAGTTTTATTGCAAGTAAATGAAGAAGGTTTAGAGCATCCAGTGGCATTCTTCAGCAAAACATTAAGGGATGTCGAACTGAGGTATGATATTATTGAGAAAAAAGCATATGCTCTTATCAAATCTTTGAAAGCTTTCAGAGTATATATTCTGCATTCCAAGATAATTGCATATGTACCCTCTGCTGCAATAAAAGATGTCTTAACACAACCTGATGCTGATGGAAGAAGGCCTAAATGGATTGCAAAGATGATTGAGTTTAATATAGAACTGAAGCCCACTAAGCTTGTCAAAGGTCAGGGTCTTGCCAGACTGTTAGCTAAAGAAAATTGCAAAACATTGGACATTAATCTCATGGGCACAGATGCAAAAAATGGTCAAACAAAAGAAGAGAAAGCGACTGAACTAGAGAGAAAGCAGTCAGTGGCAGAAAATCTAGCTTCTTGTGATTGGTATTCTTCAATAGTTAAATTCTTGCTGAAGCTAGAAATTCCTCCAAGCTTTACTCAAAGTCAAGCCAGAACTATTAAGCTTAGGGCAGCTAAGTATTGCATTAATGAAAATCTAGTCTATTGGAGGGACCCATCTGGAATGCTTCTGAGGTGTCTAGAAAAAGAACAGTCAATGGAAGTTATGTAGCAGTTTCATTCCAGCATGTGTGGAGGACATCATTATTGGAAAACTACAACCCACAAAATCCTCAGAGTTGGGTGTTATTGGCCCTCCTTATTTTTTGATGTATTTTCATTTATTAAATCTTGTGACAGGTGCCAAAGATTTGAAGGGAAACAACAATTGAAGTCCCTGCCCTTAAAACCAATCCATGCAAAAGGACCTTTTCAGCAGTGGGGCTTGGATTTCATTGGAGAAATCAATCCACATTCCAGTGGCCAGCACAGATGGATATTAGTAGCCACTGGTTACTTCACTAAGTGGATTGAAGCAATCCCTACCAGGAAGGCTGATCATAATGTGGTCATGAAGTTTTAGACAGAGCACATCTTTATCAGATTTGGTTGTCCACATAAATTAGTCACAGACAATGCAGCAGCCTTCAAAGCAAAAGAATTGGTGGACATGTGCAATTCAATGGGTATTAAAGTGGTTCATTCCACCTCATACTACCCTCAAGGAAATGGTCTAACAGAATCTTCCAACAAGAGTTTAATAAGGATAATTAAGAAGCTTTTGGAGGATAATAAAAAGAATTGGGATTCTAAGCTCAAATATGCACTTTGGGCTGACAGGGTGACCATTAAGAGATCCATAGGGAATTCTCCATTCAAGCTGGTGTATGGCACATAGGTAGTATTTCCAATTCAACTTACCCTCCCTGTGGCAAAGTTCCTACAACCAGAACAGGATGAGGAAAAAGACATGGCAAAAAGAATCACTGATTTAGCAGAGGTACATCAGGTCAGAGAGCAGCTAGTTGAAAATTCTGTAGCACATTAGAAAAAGATCAAAGAAGCTTTTGACAGGAGGACAAAGGCAAATAATTTCTAGGTTGGAGACTTGGTGCTGAAGTGGGATGCACTGAAAGAAAAGAAAGGCAACCATGGGAAGTTTGATGCTTTCTGGATAGGGCCTTTTATCATTTCTCAAATCCAAGGGAACAATACCTTCCTACTGCAAAGTATGGGAGGAGAAGTAGTTTTTGATGGCCCAGTTAATGGGCGTTTTCTGAAAATTTATGTTGTTTAAGGTCTTTTTGGCCTTAAAGTTGTAAGTATGTCATTTTATCAGTTTTAAGTAGGATCAGTCAGACTCCATGCCCAATGGAGTGCTAGGAATTTTGCTAATTTGTTTTTATTAGAAAGGCATTGATCTGCAGGTTCTTGAGATCTCACAAGGAGGATCTCATCCCCAGAAGGAGCCAGTGTTAGCTCTACTATGTACATCAGTGTTTGGAGAACCAATTTCTAGCTTGACTATGTGTTTCTTGCAAGCAGGGAGCTCGCAACAGTCTGTTTTCTCCTTCTCCTTCATTTTTCTTATACTCCCATAGCCCTCGCCATCTCCATTTTCTCCAAGTCCCGGCATAAGCCCCTTTCCGTCAAGCCCCTTGGCGCTAAGGTTTTAAACCCATATAACCACGCGCTTCTAAAACAAATTCTATCCGCCAATCCGGTTCTTCCCCTGTCACATCAATCAAAGAGCACGTGCAGTTAAACCCCGCCGTCCGATCATCTACCGCTTGATCTAACGGTCTCTGCTACCTTCCCCGCTCATTAACACGCCTATCCCTTTCACCGTCTGATCATTCTTGTCACACGATCCAACATCATTCGCTTTCCCCGCTGCCGAAACTTTCCCACGCTTTAACCCGCGGGAAAAGCAATCTTTCTCGCGTCCCATCAGCCATGCGTCGTGTAATGAACGTGATCACTGGCCCATGTACCTTTACCACTTCACTCCAAAAATCGTTGCGAGCATTACCGCTTACCGCTTAAACCATTTCTCTCGGTCGTTAAGTCCCTGCGGAGCTTTCACCCCCGATCACCGTTGGATCTTCCCGTGTTTAATCCAACGGCCCTCGTCCATACCGATCCTATATCTCCCCATACCCTCTGCAAAACAATCCCTGCCATCGATCACTGTGATCCAATGGTTGATGTTCGTCCTTCGCCCACTCGTACATCCTCCATGAAGTCAACACACCCCGTTCATGCCGTGCACCTGAAGGACGATAGTGATTATCTACCAAGTACCTGGTGCATTTCTTCTCCAACAACCGCATTCAAGAAATAGAGTGGTTGAGATCAAAGAAGGACATGCCTCGAGCAGTTGAATTCATTTACCAGTTATGGAACTTCATCCAAAGTACACTCCACCTACTCGAGAAGTATAGCAGAGCATCCAAGAAGATCAATTTTGTTCATTAAAGCTAGTAGATCGTAACAGAGACTCCATCAAACAGTTAATGTGGTTGGTGGCCCATTATGACCCCTCCACGCATAGAACAACAAAATATCTTTGTAATCAAACTCTATATATACATAGAACACAGAGGTAATTTGGGATGATGGATGATGGTTCTGGTTTTGATGTAAGGTTCAAATTTTGGAAACTATAACTACTTTGATACTTGTAGCGTCTGGTCTTCATTTTCAGCTAATACAAGTTTCTTTTGCTGTTAATTGCTCACTTTCCACTTCTTCTCTATTCTAGGTTGTGCCTGTTATGCATTTATTCATGTGCTCTTAATATTTAACATTAGAGGGGTTGTCATCCCACCTCTGTGTTAGAATCTTGTATGTAATATTGAATATGTTATGTAGGTTTCTTTTTACTTAGTGCCAGAGAGTTTTCATCCTGTCTATGCATTAGGAAATAGATTTGCAGACCTCTTTACTAGTTGCAGCCGGCTATCACAGGGTCCTGTGCATCTGCTGGTGTGGTCAGTATTCTCCATATTCACCTAATCCTTAAGCTGTGAGTAATTGGTGGTCTAAAGCCTTGTAGTCTCGGGGTGTTCACCCATGTCTGGAGTTAAGCATAGTAGAAGTGGTTATCTGGCTTGAACAAGCATCATTCCTACCATTCATCCATTTACAACATCATGTTGAGTTTGTAATGTTCCGAGCATCTCCGAGATACAACCTAGGAGAATTTCTCAGGGTGATAACAATGACGAAAAAGGATTACTAGAGTTTCCTTTCCATCCCTTTTCAGACTCTCTAATATTGACAAAGGATCGAGTTGTCTTTGTCGTTAAACTCGTTAAAACCAATAGCGACAAACTTGTCCATATAGACAAGAACGAGTTTCACTGTCACTAGGATCATTAAAACATAGCGACGGGTTTGCCCGAAGGGAAAATTATAGAACAAGCATATGTTATCCTCCTCAAGCTTGATAAAAATAAAGAGGTACTGGTCAGCAATGACTAGGGAAAATTGGAAAGAAAGCTTGAAGAAACTTTATTGGTAGCAAGTCACTCTTGAACATGACACTTTCACTCCATCACTATGATTGAGTTGGGTTGGGTTATTCTGTTCACCGGTCATATTACCATTGGTCCATCGTACCATCCATCTTTAGGGTTAATGCTACCAATCCATTTCAGTGTCGCCGATATGTTCAAGAGAAGTCGCTCAAAGAATTCACCAAACTAGCTTGTGTCTCATCCGCTGCAATACTTTCATGCTCCATTCTTTCATGACCGCCACCCTGAACCCTGTATCATCAGATCGTTTTCACCTCCACAAAATCATTTGCTCTGTTCCGTGTCCAAGATGTGGGATTCATTAAGGACCTCGTACGATGGGTCACTTCTTGTCGATGACAGCTCATTATCCGAGAAATCGACCTAGGAACAACCCTTTCAGTACTTTGAAGCTTGCATGCCTTAATGGCAAGTTTCTCACTTCCGGCAACAGGTTTACATCAATGGCCTTCGACCGAAAGATTTTGCGTGGTGTTCGACGCCAAGTCGCATTTTCACACCACGCGAATTGTACTGTAGTACATTGAGGGTCATCATCATTATCGGTGATTCCTCTCGCACCTGTTAACAACTTACATCATTGACTGGTAATCAGGCGATGTCTTTCCATGTTCAACTCCAGAACATTTTTCACGTGGATCGACTTGTACTTCGGGCGAAGATTGAATGAGTTTGAAGACCCCAGATCTAGTTTCATCCATCCGTGTTGCGCTATATTCAGGAAAATAAAGACATCAAATGTACATCATTGTTGCACAGATGATCATCCGAATCAAAGGATGATGGCTCTATCAGAATCATCAGTCTGCTACATAGACGGTTGTCTGTCCTATGTACATGAAAATGAATTTACAAAGCTGAGCATGGGATGCCCGCCTCAGCTAAATCATGAAAATATTATGAATATAATGTATTGTATTATATCTTATTACAGGTTGCCTTCTAATTCGAAAAACCTCGGATCCTCTTGATAAAGCATTTCACCCGACATCAAAAGATTTACGACCTCATGCTTTAGGGGGCAACTGTTATAGACATATTTGGGTACTACAACCCCAATCATATATGTGCATAAACCAAGGGCTTCTGAGTCCCTAAATGTGTTGTTTCATACCCTAAAGGAACAAGGTCGACTGATTACATCATCTCCCAGAGGTTCTCCATGGAAAACTACTCAGAACTGGTCAAAACTGGACCATACAGACTGCTCAGTGCTAAGGGTGTGATGCATCTCACCTGCCACATGCAAAAACTGTGATGCATACTGAAAAGCTCTTCTGTAGGATGCGATGGGTGAGAGTAGACAAATGACAGAGATAGTTTGCAATGTGGATGATCATGGAATCTTCCAGAAACTTCTCTTGTGACACTTGCCTCTCTGAATTCGCCCAGGGATGAGTAAGAGATCATGAATCTCCAAGTGGAACAAAAAACTATCAACGAGAGAACACTAATCAAAATCCCAGAAGCTGACTCACCCCCTTGCAAACATCTATATATGGATCCCTCATCCCAGAGATCCAGAGGCTGGAATCTTGTATCTTGTAAGGAAGTGTTGTTGGTTTCTTGGTGGAACATCATAACGTTGAGTGATCTAAGCTTTTCATGAGGTGAAGAAGGGCTTTCATGCTGGGAGGATGACGCTGGGTCAGATCAATGGGTTGTAATCCTCTTTTCTAATCTTTATATCAATAAAGCTATTCAAGTTTTCCTCGACATTCTTGTATGTCTGATGATATATGCATGTGTGGTCAATATATATCTGGTCCTTTATTGTTTATGATTGTAGACCTCTGTACTTTGAAGGTATTATGCTGCTTTGACTTTACAGGTACTCTTTGAAGCGGGGTAATCAAGGAAGGAGCGGCAAAGATCCGTCAGAGGGGAGAAAGAACAAGCAAGGAACCAAGCAAAAGATTGAGGTTGGTATTCTTCGCTCCTCTCCCATCTACTTCTCATAAAGGAAAACGAAA
The DNA here is from genome assembly GCA_000404065.3 of Pinus taeda. NCBI lineage: Eukaryota > Viridiplantae > Streptophyta > Pinopsida > Pinales > Pinaceae > Pinus > Pinus taeda. Next base: position 122,600 of record APFE031196080.1, on the reverse strand, counting down.
GTAACTTTAGTTTGTTTGTTTCTAAGATAGCTACCCGTCTTAGTGGGACTAGCAGCTCTGCATGGAGACTAGATTTCCCGATAACAATACCCACATTAATAAATTGTATGGTAAGGATTTAATATTAATATTAATTATTATATAATTTTATAGAATTATATAAGTAATGATTAGGTTTAAATATTGCGTTTTTAAGTTTAAAATATTGCGTTTTAATATTGGTATTTTAGTATTAAGTTTTAATAATAAAGTCTTGATATAAATAAGCATAATTTAATTATTCAACTGAATGAATAAACTTCAATTAACAGTAAAACCTTATTTTTTAATCCCTAATATTTTGTTTTATAACCTTAGTTTTTAATTCTTACTCTTTTGTTTTATAATCCTAGTTATTTATTTTTGTAACGGACAATAATCATAACTCGATCAAAAATCATAATTGATTATTGGTCAAAATAAGATTAAAAACTACTCTATCAAAACATATGCATGTTAATATTAACATCATTAATATTGTTAATCAGATTATGAAAGGGAGTATAATTTTTAGCTTTAAATTTGTATTGTAATTTTTATTCTTTATTAATAATTATATTATTTTTTTGAAAATAAATATTATTAATATTAAATAAAAAATTGTGTAGCATAAAGAAGTCCAAAAATCTTGTATCTCAATTACTCCGCCCCATTGAGAAATAGCTGAACTTTTAATTTGAGGTTTGTAAAGGTTATATTACAGATGACTAGTAGAAAAATTGATCTTTCTTGACTCATGTTAAATCTGTATTTAAAATAAAACTATACTGATTTCTTAATGGTTGATATTTTTTATTAACCACCAAAAACAACCCAAAATGCTATGTACCTATGACTACAAAACAGCTTTGAATTTTATTTCACACATATTTGAATGCAATCAACATGTTTTTTGAGCCGCAGGGCAATCACATATTTCTAATGGTCAAAGATCATATCAATTTCAAAAGTTCTGAAGACATTTACATCAAAAAAAGTTTAAAGCGATAATGCAGCCATGTTTGAAGTTGTCAACTGAAAAATTGCAGATTGATGTAAAGTTGTGAACCGAAAATTGCAGATTGATGTAACATATTTTTAAGCCGTTAATTTTGTTATAATTGAATTTTAGGTTCAAATTAAAACTAAATATCAAATTCGTGTGTGCCTCTGTCGATTAGATTGTGAATTTGAATATGGAACACATACTCTTATTTATTAAATTTAGTTTTTAACCACTTTTTATAATGGTAAATTTTGAATATATATATATATATATGTGGGATGGTTGAGTTATTGTGTAATTGGATTTCAAATACTTGGATTTTGGAAAAACAAGTTATTTACCAAACTACTAGAATCAAGATACTTTCAATACATAATTTCATTGTTAATAACAAGTATAGTAATTATTGTACTATTTTATTTAAACAAAATTATATTCAAAATAATTTTTATAATTTATTTGGTCAAATATTTTTAAATAATTAAAATTATTTTTATATTTTATCCCTGAATTAAAAGATGATTGTAATTTAAATAATATTTTTTAAGAACATATCCCCAATCTAGGTCTGAGCTGGAAGCATCAGGACATGCAATCGTACTTTTGGAATGACTATAGTAGTAGGGCAATAATCCACCACCCTCCACATGCATAAGGCACATGGAGTTGGGGACTCGCACATGCAAGTATTCAATGTGAGTGAAGAAGGTGGCAGAGAAAATTTTACGTTGGGGTTCTTTGGCTTTTTTCTATTGAGGTAAGTCATTCCATTGTCTGCAAAGGAAATTTGGATACAGGGGAGTTGGCGGCCTGCGGTTCTGGGGAGACACTCCTCGTGGTCTTCCATTGGGTGATTGTCGTCTTTAAGTAGGCTCAGGTCACTCTATTCGGGTATGTTTTAGTTTATGTTTTTACTGCCTCACTCTCATGGATAGCCACATAATTCTATTAGTTTTTTAGAGGAAAGGTTATGTTCTAAAATTGAAGGTTCAAAGGAAGCATCATTGGGGTTTTTAGATGGAAATTGATGATTTTTATGAGGGTTTCTCTATACTTTATAATTTGTCTCTATTTTCTATGGTATTTTTCTTTCTCGCATGGGCATTCTTCAGCAGGGGAAGCTATGCCATTTGTTGATTTCTCTCTGTCCGAGTTCCTGGAGCGATGACACTGATATTTATCTAGTTGAAGTTTGTCACGGTTATGGGTTTATTTGGTTCAGGCTCGTCTTCTGTTCATTTCAAATCCTCGCCCTCAGCCGCTCATGGCAAGGTTGATGGTATGGTTTAGGGTTCTGGGATTTGCACCAATGTTGTCTCGCTGCTTGTTGCAGGGTAATCGTCGGTTAATTTTTTATTTTTTTTGCCTCATGCTTTGATTACTTGTTAGGTCTTCTGGTCCAGTGTGGTTCTGGAAAGTGTAAGGTTCACATTTTTAGGCTAAATTCAGGTCTGTTGTGGTGGTCTGAACCCGCTACTATTAGAGGTTTAAGCTCTTATTGTTACGTGGCCCACGTTGCTTCAGTGAATGGCCAGCAAGCCCAGGGATCTCGTGGTCATGGCAAGCAACAAAGGAAAACCCACGAGGGCCGCCATGTCAATTCTCACTCAAGTAGAGGCCGAGGTTAGAAAGAAGCCTCTCATATAATTAGTTATGCTACCACTGCGTACCACGAGGGTAGCTCATCTTAGGTGCATCAGTTCATAGCCGGGTGGGAAGTTGAACTCAATCAACGAGATGTTGATATAAAACTTGATTTGTGATACTGGTAGGCCTTGGCACCTGACCCTGATCACTCTCATGGCCAATCCTCTTAGTACAAGCTAATTTTCCATTTGTATTGGTTGATGAAAAATCTACTAGCCAAAGATCTAGTACAAATCCCTTTGGGCTCACCTTCGACTTCTCAAGGTCTCCTGGATTTCAACAAGGATCTTCAATAGATTCAGTTTCAGCTTCAAAAGGAGAATGAATGTCTTAGCTGCATCAAACAACACATTCCCTATATCCCACAAACTAAGCTTTTAGGCTCTAGTGCGAAGGATCCTACTCCCATTGGTTCATTTGACAATTAGTAGCATGTAGATTTAATCTCTGTTTTGCTTTTGTTATATGCAAAAACTACAAACTTTATTGTATGTTTTCATTTGTTTAGATTATAGGAACTATAAGGACAATCAGACATATCTAGCATTGCTTGACATGCTTATATTATTTTGTTTTTGGATGACATATCATGCAGTTAGGGGGGCCAATGGATCTGGTTTCCCTCTGGGCAGGTTGAGGCCACCTAAACATTTGATTTCTAGTTATAACTTGCCCTTTTTCGATAGAAAATGAATACAAAGGTCGTGCCAAGCTTACAAAAAAAATTATTTTTTTAAAACATAATATTCCTTATCATCATTAAAATTCTTTTTAAGCAGCTTATTCTCTGCACTCAAGCTAAAAATAATTTGCATAGAAATATATAATCTACATTGGCCAATGCTAAATTAATATTGTTCAATTGGCAAATAGAATCCTATAGTCTTTCTTTGGTATTATCTAAAAAATTGAGATCTGAAGTGGATAATTTTGGTGAATAGTAACGATTAGTAAGTGTACACATTTACAATTTTACTCATACACAAGTCCGGAGAAAAACATAAATAATGGTGTCAAGTAACTCTATGTGGGTATATTTATTTTCATTTTATTTTTATTCTTTTTTTTCATTTATTGATGACATTTTTGCAAAAATAAAAATCCTAAAAATTGAGAATGAGTATCGCAATTTTATCCTTAAATTATGGCATGAAATACGTGAAGCAGTTATCTGAATGTAATTATATTATGCAAATGTTGCAATAAGGCCTTCAATTTATGTTTTAAGTTTGAAAAAAAAAATCAATAATATTGAAAAATAAATATATATTCTTTTAAGTAAAACATTATCAGTTGCATTGGTCAATGCTAAACTAATAGTGATCAACAAGAAAATAAATTGCAAGAGTCTAGCTCTGGTAGGATGTCATTAGGCAAGATTGCTTTGCTACTCTTAGAAAAGCTAAACCTCCTAAGAGAAATATTAGCAAGTCAGAATTTGAAGCCCTTAAAGCTTTGAACAATAACCTTGACATTGTTGTCCTTAAATCTGATAAAGGAGAGGCAATTGTAATCTTAGATAAAGAAGATTACCGTAGAAAATTGTTGGATCACTTATGCAACAGCGGGAGCTATAGAAAACTCAATAAGAACCCCCTAAAAAAGGTTTTGAAATTTGTTGCCTTAGCTATTAAATCTATTTCTAATTTCTATGTTATTAAGATGATAATAATTGTTATAACTAATTCTAGATGTTTATAAATTTCCAATTTTAATATTTATCTTTGTGACTGTTAGGATTTTGCAGTTGCATCTCTACTATAAGCATTGTATCTATGGATCTCTCTCCATATGTGTCCTGATAATGAACCTTAGTAGGGGTTCGAAATGCGTCGACCTAACATTTTTGATGTGATTTATCTGGAAGAGTTCTACTTAAATTATGAATAAGAGAAGCCTCCAATATGAGATTGTATCCCTACACAGAGGAGATGTTGCAAGCTATGATTATTCTTTTCAATATTATTTAGCACATATATAAGACCTAATACTATTTATAAAGTATTACTTTACTAGCACAGCCACATTACCAAGCACATGCACAATTTCATTAGTAAATGTGAATATGGGTAATAACCACATTAATAAATTGTATGGTATGGATTTAATATTAATATTAATTATTTATATAATTATAGCAATTATATAAGTAATGATTAGGTTTAAAATATTGGGTTTTTTAAATTTAAAATATTGCATTTTAATATTGGTATTTTAGTATTAAGTTTTAATAATAAGGTCTCAATATAAATAAGCATAATTTAAGTATTCAACTAAATGAATAAGTTTCAATTAACAGTGAAACCTTATTTTTTAATCCCTAATCTTTTGTTTTATAATCTTAGTTTTTAATTCTTAATCTTTTGTTTTACAACCCTAATTATTTATTTTTATAACGAACAATAATCATAACTCAATCGAGAATCATAATTGATCATTGATCAAAATAAGACTAAAAACTACTCTATCAAAACATATGCATGTTAATATTAACATCATTAATATTGTTAATCAGATTATTAAAGAGTATCATTTTTAGCTTTAAATTTATATTATAATTTTTAATTTTTATTAATATTATATTATTAATTTTAAAAATAAATATTATTAATATTAAATAAACCATTGTGTAGCATAATAAGAAAGTCCAAAAATCTTGTATCTCAACTACCCCGGCCCATTGAGAAATAGCTCAACTTTTAATTTGAGGTTTGTAAAGGTCGTACTACACGCAAGAGATGATGGCGTGTAAGAAGTCTTGAAGACCGTTCCTTTGTAATGATGGATACTTCCACTAATGTATCTTTCTCATTCTCTTCTACACGCAAGAGATTCCTAAAAATGATGAAAAAGTGTTTTCACGTATCACGATGACAACTTTTTTTTAAGGGAAAAATACCATGTATAAATCCGGCCATCCACCAAAAAAATCTCATCCAAAAGAAGTCATCCCAAAAGAATTGGCACTACAAACGTCACATAACTTGTGATATGATTGTGACATGACTCTTGATTGAGTTTTTATGGTGCTTCTTTGTGATTTATCTATATTTTGAATGTGCTCTTTTGATTTATAAAAATCTTTAAAAAAATATTTGATTAATTAATTAAAAATAGAACGGCAATTTTTTTAAAAATAAAATAATATTTAAAAATATATTTTTAATTTGAATATATATTTTTATTAATTAATTAATTAAATTATATATATATTCTTGATGGAGTGTTAGAGGGGTAATTGGCAGCTCAGAACTGGTATTAATACCACCGTCACACATTAATGGTTACCCTGTGGGCTGAGGGCACCTCATCTAGCAGGCGTTGGATGAAGGTTTTTGAAACGTGGTGAACTCCAGTGTTGCAACAATGATGCTGCAACTCCTGGGACTCCTTTCTTTACTTTTATCAACTCGGTTGTTAGTAACAAACTTGGAAGCGACGGTGTTATATGCACAAGTACTAGCTCTTGCCGTAAGCTATCACTTCATCCGTTGGCACAAGTCCGCTAGGAGCTTAAGCCAACTTCTATGAGCTCTTAGAAGAAGCTTTTAACTGTGATGGACGAAAGCTAACTCAAAGGAGGCTAGTCTACTTGCAGAAAGAAGCTGAAATCTGAAAAGAAACACAAACCCTAGCAAACCCTAGTTTCACCGACTAACCCTACTGGTGCAAAAAAAGAGATGAAAGCGGTGGAAATAGACGCCATTGACTCTTGGAAAGGTAAAATGCATGTGACTAAGCTATTTCTGAAGTAAAATTTGAAAAAAAAACATCTTTTTGCATTTTGAGTAATTTTGCAGAATTATTATGCATGTGTTTTAACAGTTTTTGACTGTGCAGAGGTTGATTGACGAAAAGAAATGGAGTAGGCGCTTGCAGGAGGTTGGGAAAGTGAGAAGAGGGCCTAAGGGGTCCCTAACACTCTTCCAGAGAGTTTCACAGTGATCATATCTTGAAAAGACTGCTCACATGAATTTCTATAGGAAGTCTGCAGGGGTTCTACAAGATGTTCTACAAGAAGAGTCGAAAGAGGATTTTGGAGGGTTGATGGTGAAAAAACGGTGGGAAAGTGGAAATGGAGGTTGGATGAGGATGTGAAGGGGTCTAGGACCTGATGAATGAAGTTAAGGAGTGATTAAAGTGGTTGGATTTGTTCAAGGATGGAAGGAGTGATGTTGCATCGGAAAGTAGGAATTAGGGCAAATTGGAAAAATGTGGTAAATGAAGGGAATGAATCTTGGATTAGGGTTTGGATCAGGTTGTATGATGGAGGAAGGCTAGGCAGGGAGGTATTATAGGTGTTTTGCACACTATTTTCCAAAACTGGTCGAATAAAGACTAGGAAAACTAGAGATTTAGCTATTTTGACCTAATTTGACTTAAAAACCAGAAACATGATGAACAGAAGTTTGTAGACAAGAAATCATGCAAGATAACTATGGAAGCTAAGCAAGAACAGATTGAAACATGCAAGTACAACTGGTATCAACTTTTCCAACTAAAAATCTAACACTAGCGATTGCATGGAAAGGTAAAAACAATGTTTTTGTGGCAGCAAGTATGCCTTGGTCTTAGCTCATGGTCCCAAGGAGGGAGAGATGAGATCAAAGATGCTTGATGGTCTTTTTGTAGATCTTTTATGTTACCAAATTATCAAATCAACCCGAAGCATAAAAAACTATTTTAATCATAAAAAACAACCTAAGTAACAAAGTAAGATTTTAACCTTAATAATAGAAATTATTTTATGAATGCAACAAAGACACATAAAAGTACACAAAGGAGGTACTGGCACTTGGGTTGGGCCCAACCCCAAGAGCTATAGCCTCCTAAGAAAGCTCAGAGCTGGTACAAAGTGAAATTTACCTCCATTACTCAAAAGATAATCATGTCACAAAACTGTTTACAGCGAAAGCTCGAAGATGAGCTGAAATGCAGAGCTGTACTAAAGTGCGAAAAACAATTATTCAATGGCTAAACTACCAAGGCTTGAATCCTTCCTACTTATGCACCATGAGGACTCTCAACAGATCTCCTTAACTTTAGGAGCTTGGCTACTCAAAACTGCAGTTAATCAACCACTTCACAAAATTGGCCCAGCTGCCCCTTGAAATCATCTTTGGTGGGCTGTTGAACTCTGAGCTGATGGTGGAGAACTTGAGAAAGGGGTCATTTAGTACTGGAGACACCCTTCCTACGAATCTTCAGCCCTGTTCCTTTGTATTTGGCTATCAACTTGCTCATAAATGCTTAACCTTGGTCCAATAGATGTCCAAAAATCTGCAATAAGCACATATTAGATTTTGTGGTCAAGTGACTATTCTCATTCATTCAATTAACATAAATATATTCAAAAACATGCATAGAACTATGAAGAATGGTGGATTAATCGATAATAATAGGCAAAATGAGCCAAATAAGTTACTCATTTTTGGGGCTCATCATCACCTCCCTGCTGAATGTGTTGCTCATCCTCTAAGCGACTAATCCAACTCATCATCTTTGATTGCTTTAGCTGCCTCTCTAACATCCTAGGCTTCCAAGGTGATGTCCTCTTCTCGGTCATGAAACCTTGCTTTTCTCTCTACCTCCTCCTACTACTTGTGTTCTTCTTCTTTTTTGACCCCTTCCAGTAGTCCCAAAAGCAATGGAGGACTGAACTTTAGGCCAATCCAGCTGGCCTTCAGATTTTGCATTCACTGTTTGTAGAGAGGTACTCTGGCCAAAGCCTCCCACATCCTTGTTGGGGAGTGGTACTCCCTTATTTTCAGACTATGGGATAATGTGTTCCATCTCCTAGTGCAAGCATGGATTAGTTATCACCCAACAGTCTCTCCATGTCCTCAAAGTAAGTAATGGCTTGAGCTTGTCTTTCAATGTAGTCTGGGAGAACCTAAGGGTTGTTGGTCAGGTGCTGATGGGAATACACTAAAGCTGAGGGATCTTTTGGTTATGCTCTGATCATGAGTGCCTCACTCAGCTCCCTGTCGATAACTTCCCGAATTCTTGCTGCCCTCTTTTCCTCATGGTTTAACCAAGAGGCCATGGCCATTAGTTGCACATCTCCCAATGATGCATTGGGGTTCCATAGGTTCATGTTTGGAAGTGTCAAGTTGTGTAAATAGAATTCTGCTAACTTGGCCTTATCTTTAGCTAAGCTATTGTCACACAAATACATGAACTCGTTGTAGTTCTGGAATGGAATGGTGCCCCTTTGGGCCAGTGTGTTAATTTGAAATTGCTACCATTAATCCTTAAGATATAATGCATATGACTTTGCAGGTTTCCTACATTGTAAGGCTTCTATTGCCCAGCTGGCCATGCAGGCTATTTGGGCTTCTTTCTCTTGCACCTGTTGTTTCAAAGCCTGTATTTCTTCTGCTGCATGTGACTCCTTTTCTTGTAGCAGTTTTGTTAGCATCTCAACATCAGTTGGCAGCTTTTCCTCTCTCTGTTGTTCCTCAGTTGTTTCCCTGTCTGTTGGAGGTCTTTCTTGTTGATGTTGCTCTCCCACAATGGATGGCCTATCTTCCTTATGAACTTCCTGTAGCTACAACTGCTTCCTCAGCAGCTTATTCTCTTCCTGTAATTTGGCTGTCTGACTGCTTTCCATATGCCTCACCATGGCTAACTCTTTCCTTGATTCCTTTAGCTGTTTCTCCAGGTGGCCTATGTCTACCACACCCTTAGATTTGGCAATCCTCATCCAAGTGTGAGTCCTAACCCTCTCTTGTTCTAATGCAAAGAAGAGTGTTACAACAAACTTTTGTGGGATGATCTTCCCACTTTCTAACAGGTTGTAATATGAGACCAAGCTAGGCTGAGAGCTTGGCTCCAGTATTTCTTCAGTCTTTTCTTCTCCCTGTGGTTGTTTGGCTGCCTTCTCCTCCAATTTCTCGGGTTCTTTTAACTTCACCAGAGTTTCCTGTAGAGACGTTTCAGCTTCATGTAGAGTTGTTTTTAAGTCCATCATCCTAATTCTTTCTCTCCAGGTGGAGGTTTTTGGGCTTCCTCTTTCATAGGTGATAGATATCTTTGAAGGAGACTCTTCTTTTGGTTTAATGGTTGTGTCCTTAATGACAATTGGTTCCTTTTATTGTGGCTAGGGTTTGCCCACTTTGATCCATGTGCTTCTCCTGGCTTTAAAGTACATGGAGGTTTGCCTCTTTCTCTTTTCTTTTTGTTTTGCAGGTGTGCTTAATACAGCAAGTATAGATGTTGCCTCTGTTGCCAACGTTTCCAGGGATTTTTATTCGCTTCCTATAGAAATATCTGTGTCCACTGTTTTTGTCTGTGTGACTGATATCTCAGGGTGTGCCGTTTCCTTCTCTTTCTGAGTGCTTGCCTTAGCTGTGGCAGCCTTTATTTGGGCCTTTTCGGCGTTTTCCTTTCTACTCTGTATCCTCTTTTCCCTTACTATTTTTGCTATTGTTTCTTCCTCTATTTTAGGCTCAGCAATCTTGCTAATTTCTTTCTGTTCTTTTGAACCCAGGACGAAGTTTCTCTTATGTTCCTTACAATACCAGATAGCAATAATTCCCCTGTTTTTGTCACCCCGAATTTGACTGTCTGTCTATTGAAAGGAGAATTTTGTTTTCGCAGAACAGAGCATAAGGACACAGATTCTCTTTTCAGCACATAGATAGATTTGTAAATTTAGTTTTTCATACACACAGGGTGGCCTCTACTGCAACATGTATCTTCCTTACAGGAGAATTTTAAAAATGATGAGGAGATTTCGGAGTGCAGAGAAAGAACTTAAGTAGATACAGTGAAATATGCATGCAATCTTCCATAGTTTGTTTAATACACATGTAGACTTTTATTTTTCAAAATGATGTTGTTCAATTCACCACCTTGTATAAAAAAATCATGCACAGAGAAGTTCTCTCGGGCCTATCTCGTTTGAAGCTTGAAATTCAATGAAAACTCTGGGTTTCCCTTCTGTCGAGCGGTTCTCTGACTTTCCTATAGAACCCTTCCTGTAGAAGGCTCCCGGCCCTGTAGAATGGAATTGCGCTTCTGATAGAGCTTGATAAGCGGGAGATTTTTGAAAATAGGCCAAAAACTGGTGGAGGATGAGTTGTCCGGACCAGACCATTGATCCGATGTCACAGCCATAATGTTTCTCTGTGTTTCTGACTGCCATCATCTCCGCTCTCCCGTTATCCGCTGCCACCACTACCAGTCCCGACGATTTCTCTCTAAATGGACACTCCACACGTGTTCGTTGCACATCTAATCAACAATTTTGAATGTAACGGGGCTCGTTTGGATTTCATGAGGATATGTAACTGGCCGAGGGTGCCCAGTTGATTGGCTACCGATTTCACCCAATCCGAACCATTCCCATAGTCATGCTGCTTTTAAAATATGATTTATGCAATTGAAGAATGAGTTTAGGCACTTACCTGTGTGTTCACGGCCGTGTTATGCAGATTTCAGGTTCTAGAACCCATTCCTTCCTTTGTTGTTGCTGCATGCATACTGCATGCTTGGCCTCTGCTGCTGCTGATGTTCTTACGTTCAAGAAGAGCTCCATGCATGTCTCTTCTGCCATACTTTGCTATCCCTGTCTTTGGAGTATGTCTTTCAGCGGGATCAGCTGCTATAGGATTCTTGTAGGATGTCCTGTTGTTGCTTCTCCTGGAATGCAAGCTAGAATGAGCAGGACTATCCTACTGACGAGGGTCTCGGTAGATGAGGAATCTAGACGGAGGGTAATAGGTATGGTGAGTGAAAAAATTGCTGCTTGATTTGTCATTAAGGAGTTTTTGCTGGCAGTATGAAAAAAACAAGATTTCTGTGTGTGACTGTGAAGGAACATAAAAAACGAGTTCAATGGAGGTGTATAGAGATGGAAAAAGGTGACATATGGCGATGGATGGAAGCAAGGATGTTTACAGGCCTCATGGACAGGTTCCCAACCTCTGGGTCCTCTTCAGAGATCGATTTTTGCTTATATGCATGCTCTACAGGATCTTCCTGTAGAAGACACAGAACTTCCTGTAGAAGGTGAAATCTTAGTCTGAATGAGGCCAAATCTTAGGAAAGGGTAGTGGTCATGCAGGAATGGATTGTGAGGGATGTTTGTAGCCTAGTGCTGACCTCTGCCTTTGTCTTGTGCGATCCTCCTAACCTACAATGTCCTTCCTGCAACTTGCAATTATTCAATAGAAATTAGTTTTATTTTTCTTTTTCTCTTTTCTTCTTTCTTTTTTCTATTTATTTATTTTTTTTATATTTTTTTTGAAATAGCTGGGGTGCCTCCAAGAAGGTTTCACCCTCACTGTCTGCCCTGGGCGCCTCCAAGAGGTTTTCCCCCAAGGATCTTTTATTTTTTATTTTTATTTTTTGTTCAAGGTGTGGGTGGAGTGGAGACAGGAACCTGCTCCACTACCAATACTGATTTATCCAGAGTTTCAATGAACTCCTGCTTAGAAAGGGGTTTCCTGTAGATTTTCAATCGATGCCCATTGACGAGCATGGGGATGGCTTCTTCATCAATTGTCCTGATAAGGACTAAACCATTGTCGTTGCATCTCTCCATTGTATATGGTCCCAGCCATCTTGTCCTCAACTTCCCTTTGAAATCCTTGTATCTTGAATCATATAACAACGCCCAATCTCTTGGCTAAAATTGCTTTTCTTTAAGGTATCGGTCATGCCATATCTTCCTCTGAAGTTGGACCACCTCTGAGTGGAGAAGGGCCTGCATTCTCTGTTCATCTAGTCCATTCAACTGAAGTAATCTTTCTTATTGTGCATGGCTGAGATCTAGGTCCAGATGAGTTCCCAACCTTAATGTGTTATATTCAAATTCTATGGACAACAAAGCCTTCTTCTCGTAGACCAGCTCATAAGGCGTGAAACCTGTTGTAGTTTTCCAAGTAGTGTTGTAGGCCTAGGTGGCCTCAACCAAGCGATCTGCCTATTCTTTTCTGCTACTGCTCACCACTTTAGTCAAAATCTCTTCTAAAGCTCTGTTAGTGACTTCCACCTATCCATTTGCTTGCATATGATAAGTGGTGGAAGCTCTATGCTTAATCCTGTGATGAGCGAGCAGGTCTTCAATCAGGTTAGAAGTAAACTGACTTCCTTGATCTGTGACTAACTTTTTTGGGTAGCCGAACTTATAGAAGATATTCTCCCTCAAAAACTCAGCCACTTTTCTTCTGTTGCTGCCTTGATTGCCTTTGTTTCTATCCATTTTGTCAGGTGGTCCATGCACACAATGATGTAAGACTTTTGGTTTGAAGGAGGGTTGATAGGACCCACAAAGTCCATGCTCCACTTCTCAAATGGCTCGAAAGTCACTTGAGGTTGGAGGGGCATTTCATCCCTAGGAGTCGGCTTTTCCATCCTTTGACATCGGTCACATCAGCTGATGTATCTCCTGACATCTTGATGAAGAGTGGGCCAATAGTAGCCTGCCTGTAGAATTTTGAAAGTGGTTCTTTTTGCTGCAAAGTGGCCTCCACAGGGCCCATCATCACAGGTGAGGAGGATGTCAAAAAATTCCTTCTCCTTGACACAACACCTCAAAATCTGATCCAGGCCAAGTTTAAACAGGTTACCCCAATCCATGTGAATGGGGTGCTTTTCCTCACGATCTTGCTCTTCTCTTTTGAGGATAGGTGTGGCAGGAACTGTGCAGAAACCAAGTAATTTTCTATATCAGCAAACCACGGAGAGAGTACTGAAATAGAAAATAGGTGTTCATTTGGCATTTGATCGTCCACCACCCCTTCTTCACCTACAGACAAATCTAGTCTAGACGGAAAATCAGCAACAACATTTTCCTTACCTGGCTTATCAACAATGGTCAAATCAAATTGCTGCAATAAAAGTAACCATCTAATGATACAAGCATTTACATCAGGTTTATTCATTAAATATCTACTTGCAGCATGATTAGTTTGTACAAATGTTTGAAAACCAGTGATGTAGTGTCTGAACTTGTTTAGGGAATGAACTACAACTAAGAGCTCTTTCTTGGTTACGGTATAGTTTAACTTTACCTTGGACAAGTTTTTACTGACAAAATATATGGCATATGGTAGCTTCTCTTCAACTTGTCCTAAGGCTACTCCTATGGCTTTATTCGAGGCATTTGTGTGAATGTGGAAAGGTAGGGCCCTACCCCCTCCTAGGGTCCAGATATTTCAGACAGATTACTTGTCCCAACATTAGGTCGGACAATTGTCCTATGACATTGATAGTTGGGGCATCTCTCTTGCGCCTACCTGGGTGCCTGAAACACTTCCTTTTAATCAATTTGTTGTAGATTAGTAAATCTTTTATGGCTTGGAGAAGTGGTTTTTTCACACATAATTGTTTAAGCTCACTTAGAAGTTCAGTCTCTTCTGGGTCTGGTTGCGTGGTTCCAGTTAGTCTCTCAGGAAAGGGTGGAATAGCTTTTGGTTCACTTTCCTGTTTCTCTTCCTCATCCTCCTTAGGAGGAGGTTGGCTATCTGGGAGGACCTTCCCAGATCATAGGTTGATATCGTGAATTTCTACAGCATAGGTAGGGCATGTTGTCTCTCCCGTATATACCTGCTGGGCTTGCTTGTTATTGGGGTTCGGGTTCGGTTGGGCAGGCATCTGGGGTTATCTCGGAGGAGCAGGAGGTAATGGTTGTGGTTGAGTAGGTGGTGGAGGAAAAATGGCAGGAGGAGAGTTGGATTGGGGCCTCCACCCTTGTTGAGGTGCATTCCACTGAGGTTGGGATTTAACATGAGAATGAAACGAATGGGCAGCAGGTTGGGTATGGTATTGAGATGGATATGACCAAGGAGGGGGTGTGGACCAAGAAGGATGAGTAGGGGGACCCCAAGAAGGTATGTGAGTGGATTGGTTGGGGTTGTGATAAGTTTGGGATGCCCCTTGCATTCCCTGCTAGTAAGGTCTGGATCCATGTGGCCTCCTTTGGTTTAGAAAGTAGAGCGGTTTAGTGGCTCCTTCAGCCCCTTGGTACATAGCTTTAAGTCCGAGTAAGGTTGGGCACTGGTTTATAGGGTGGTCTTCCTAAAAAACGAAACATACCTCTACTGAGTGCAATGGACACTCGTTCCGAGGATGTTTCCTTGTACATTTGGGACAAAAGATGGCCAAAGCCCTCTCATCTTCCTTTTTCTTCTGTTGGATTTGGAAAGTATCCAGTTGCATGGAAATGGTCTGTCTCATCTCACTTTTAAGGTCCTCCATCTGATTTGCAAACTCATGTTTGGAGAAGGTGGCACTGGCTGAAAGTTGATTCCCCCTACCCCTTTTCTAGGCTGCCCTAGAATGGTTTCTAAACACAGTTTTTATGTCATCATAAGGTAGTTGGTAGATGTCTCCTCTAGCCAGCAAATGGGGGGTATCTAGAAGGTCTTCAGGGATTCCTTAGAGCAGAACCAACTTCAGAGAGTCAAGGTCAAGTGTGCACCTAGCCCTTTTATAACTGAGTTGGAACCTTTCTTCATAATCTTCTAAAGATTCATCGCTTCCCATGGTCATCCGAAAGATTTCTCTCTTCGTTTCCTTTGACCTACAGTAATCCCGGTATTTGTTGTTAAAGGCTTGCTGCATCTGAGCCCAAGTTGTGATACTGTTTCCAGGTAACCCCATGAACCAACGTAGTGCTACATCCTTGAGGGTAGAGGGAAAGAGTTTCAACTTTTGCTCATCTTCTGCATAGTCATAGGTTCGATAAAGGACAGCAAAATCAAACAAGAAGGTATCAGGGTCTTCAATGGTCAATCCATGGAAGTGAGGTAAGGATGAGGGACTTATGTTTTTCATTTTTGTGTCCTCATTGGTCTCTCAGATGGGAAAGGCACCTTCTATTATCTCCTCATCTCCTATGTCGTTCCTGTGTTCAGCCATGGTCTCAGGAGGAATGCTTTCTTACTCTTCTTCTGTTGGAGGATCTTCGTGTATCTTTGGAGGTTCACTACCACCGAAGAAGAGAGATGGGTGACTCAGTGATGTGGTGGGGGTGTTGGGTAAGAATTTTCTTGAATTGTCTCTATTCCTACGAGGTATGAAATGAAATATTTTTGGTTGATTTTTGTTTTTCTCTGTTTGTACCTGCAAAACTGAAATTAATTGAACAACAAATTGCAACTAACTAAAGTAAACTTTGCTGGAATGAGAATTGTAGAATTGAAATGAAATTAGGAAATGACTAATCTATGCTACTAAAATGAAATTGTAGAAATGAAATGCTAAGCTATGCTTGCGGAATTGAAATTGCATAATTGAAATGCTAATCTACGCTTGCGGAATTGAAATGCTAGTCTAGGAAAGTAGGAAATGTCTAATCTACATTTGCAAAAATGAAATTGCAGAATGGAATTGAAACAACTACTCTACTCTTGCTGAAATAAACTACTTAGACAAAGGTTGTAGTAGAAAATAGAAGAAAAGTAGCAATCACAAATACTCTGACGCTTCCTCAACAACGATGCCAAAAATATGGTGGGCTCCAGTATTGTAGCAATGATGCTACAACTCTTGGGACTCCTTTCTTTACTTTTATCAACTCGATTGTTCATAACAAACTTGGAAGCGACGGTGCTATATGCATAAGTACTAGCTCTTGTTGCAAGATGTCACTTGATCAGCTAGCACAAGTCTGCTAGGAGCTTAAGCCAACTTCTATGAGCTCTTAGAAGAAGCTTTTAATTGCGATGGACAAAATCTAACTCAAAGAAGGCTAGTCTACTTGCAGAAAGAAGCTGAAAGCTGAAAAGAAACACAAACCCTAGCAAACCCTAGTTTTACCGACTAACCCTACTGGTGCAAGAAAAGAGATGAAAGCGGTGGAAATGGATGCCATTGACTCTTGGAAAGATAAAATGCATGTGACTAAGCTACTTCTGAAGTAAAATCTGAAAAAAAAAAAAAAACATCTTTTTGCATTTTGAGTAGTTTTGCAGAATTATTATGCATGTGCTTTAACAATTTTTGACTCTGCAAAGGTTGATTGGCGAAAGGAAATGGAGTAGGCACTTGTAGGAGGTTGGGAAAGTGAGAAGAGGGCCTAAGGGGTCCCTAACACCCTTCCAGAGAGTTTCACAATGATCATATCTTGAAAAAACTGCTCACGTGAACTTCTACAGGAAGTCTGCAGGGGTTCTACATGATGTTCTACAGGGAGAGCCAAAAGAAGATTTTGGAGGGTTGATGGTGAAAAAAATGGTGGAAAAGTGGAAATGGAGGTTGGATGAGGATGTGAAGGGGTCTAGGACCTGATGAATGAAGCTAAGGAGTGATTAAGGTGGTTGGATTTGTTCAAGGATGGAAGGAGCGATGCTGCCCAAGAATGTAGGAATTAGGGAAAATTGGAAAAGTGTGGCAAATGAAGGGAAGCAATCTTGGATTAGGGGTTGGAGCAGGTTGTATGATGGAGGAAGGCTAGGCAGAGAGGTATTACAGGTGTTTTTCAAACTATTTTCCAAAAATGATCGAACAAAGACTAGGAAAACCAGAGATCTAGCTATTTTGACCTAATATGACCTAAAAACCAGAAACATGATGAACAGAAGTTTGTAGATAGGAAATCATGCAAGATAACTATAGAATCTAAGCAAGAATAGATATAAACATGCAAGTACAACTGGTATCAACTTTTCCAACTAAAAATATAACACTAGCAATTGCGTGGAAATGGAAAAACAGTGTTTTTGTGGCAGCAAGTATGCCTTGGTCTCAGCTCATGGTCCCAAGGAAGGAGAGATGAGATTAAGGATTGCTTGATGGAATTTTTGCAGATCTTTTATGTTACCAAACTATCAAACCAACCTGAAGCATGAAAAGTTATTTTAATCATCAAAAACAACCTAAGTAACAAAGTAAGATTTTAACCTAAATAACAGAAATTATTCTATGAATGTAACAAAGACACATAAAAGTACACAAAGGAGGTACTAGCACTTGGGTTGGGCCCAACCCCAAGATCTACATCTTCCTAAGAAAGCTCAGAGCTGGTACAAAGTGAAATTTATCTCCATTACTCAAAAGATAATCATGTCACAAACCTGTTTACAGCGAAAGCTCGAAGGTGAGCTGAAATGCAGAGTTGCATTAAAGTGCAAAAAACAATTGTTCAATGGCGAAACTACTAAGGCTTGAAGCCTTCCTACTTATGCACCATGAGGAATCCTAATAGCCCTCCTTAACTTTATGATCTTGGCTGCTCAGAACTGCAGTTAATCAACCACTTCACAAAATCGGCTCGGCTACCCCTTGAAATCATCTTTGGTGGGCTGTTGAAGTCCAAGCTGATGGTGGAGAACTCAAGGAAGGGTTTATTTAGTGCTGGAGACACCCTTCCTATGAATCCTTAGCCCTGTTCCTTCGTATTTTGTTGTCAACTTGCTCATAAATGCTTGACCTTGGTCTAAAAGATGTCCAAAAATCTGCAATAAGCATGTATTAAATTTTGTGGTCAAGTGACTATTCTCATTCATTCATTTAACATAAACATATTTAAAAGCATGCATAGAACTATTAAGAATGGTGGATTAATAGAGAATAATAGGCAAAATGAGCCCAATAAGTTACCCATTTTTTGGGCTCATCAAAACGACTGAGGATTTAATTAACATTTGTTTAGATGAGGGACTCATTTGCGAGTCATGGGAGATGAAGGTGGAGATTGTGGTGGGTGCCAGTTATTCAGGCCGTAGGGTGGCTAAACTCTCAAGCCATGCTACGATCATTTTTTGCAGTCTATGAATAGGAGTTATGTCCTCAGGAGCTATAGTGTGTCACTGGCTCTAGTGTTGGTTCCAACTGTAGCTACCTGGGACCCTGGGATGTTATGGTAGGAAGAAGCTTATAGGAAGGTGGGGTAGCATGGGTTTGGTGCAACTATCATAGCTTGGGATGACTGCAACATTGTTTAAGGGTCACTCAATTTTACTAGTGCATGTAAATTCCTACAGTTGTGCTTATGGTGTTTCCCTCGTTTGGAGTTATGATTCGGTTGGCTTTGCCATCGTAGAGGGCGTAATTGTCAGTATAGGTTTTGTGGTGGCTAGCAAGTTGTTTTATTATGAAGACAATCATCAAAATCTTGTTACTGGGGCTGTGGTGAGGCTGGACTAGGCGTGGTCCATTGACCCTAGAGGGTGGCATTGGGACGCAGGTGCTTGGTAACTCACATTGCAAAGGGTGGTTGGACAAATTTATTGTGTGGGGCCAAGGCAGGGTAGGGGATAAATTGATAGCTCTGTGATATTAGCTTAAGGGATGGGCCTATGGGGAGGTTCCCTGGAGATGTATTGTAGGTGTGGGACCTTGGCATTTCTATAACTAAGGGGGGCATGGAAGGAGATGCAATGACAAAGAGGTCATGCATGTAGAGGTGTCGACCCCCGAGGAATGGGAGTAGCATGTCTAGTAGATCAGAGAGACAATGGAGAGGAGGTGGACCAAGAAGGAAAATCTCCAGGCATGTTGGAATTCCCATCTCCATTTGATTCTATTGAAGCCCAGTTGAGGTAGCTCATTCAGATGAGTAGAACAATTAGCTCGAGACCAACATGATGACCATAATGAGCTCATAGTCTTTATAAATGATTTGCAGCACAACTAATGGCACAAGATGGATACATTGGTTTCTCTCTGATGTGGGTAGAAGCAGATTCAAGACAGATATGACCACTTGGAAGGACGGTTGGCATACACATGCATGAGGCATTCCACCAACCTCTACCACTAGGAAATGGACCAAATTCTCCAGATTATAGTAACACTGATATTCTGGGATGATGGTCGATTGCTTTTGGATTTTGGGACAATTTTTTTTACTACAGGTTACTTGTATGAAATCTTATAGTTTTATTTTATTCTCATCTCTATAGTTTTGCTAGTTCCTCTTAGCCAACAAGTCCAGTTGGAATGAGGCTAGTGGCATTTGGTCATGCAAATTCCATGACGTAATAATTTGAAGAATTAATAGAAACTTTCGGCTTAAGAAAAAAGAAGAAAAAAATATAATTAAAAAAATAATAAGTTTATATTTTATTTTGTTTGTTTTGTTTTTTGTTTTTTTTTTTTAAATTTTGTGTCCCTACTGAAAAAGGGATTAAAGTGAAAAACTATAATTTAAAATGTAGGAGATCAAGATTCTAAGAGAGTACTAATTCTTTACATCAATAAGAGGTATCAATTTTTTAATATTTTTTTTCCTGTAACCTCCCTTTAAGAGGAAAACATGTATCCATTTCTTTTACTTTATCCTTTAAGAAAGAGTTGGATTCCCAATTGGCACATTTAGTTGGTGATTTACCTTATTTTAATGAATGCCAATATTTATATAAATCCAATTAATTTAGAATATTAAAATTCTTTGGTTTTGATTTGGGTCCTTTTTTTGTGAGGATGAGCTCCAGCATGGGTACAAGTAGCTTCTAAATGTTTTGGTAAATGACATATGTTGCACCCAACATTGTATTATCATAGTCTAAAGCCTACATGTATTTAAAACTATTCTAGCTAAGAATAATAGTTTCTACAAGACAATTACTAAGAGGCCATCTCAACAAATATATGCCCTATGTACATAAAATTCATACAACTCCCTCAAGATCTCATTTTATGTGACTAACCAAAATATTCCTAATGTTCTCAAAACTGAATATACTAAAAATATAATGGAAAGTTGGGAAGTTGAATCCAATTTGCGTTCTAGTAGTGGACATAGTATCAAAGTCAAAATATTGGAACCATGGGATTATAAAAAGTCACCTGCTTGCTCAAAGCTAGCGATCCTCCTCAAAGACTCGTTGGTAATCTAGATGAACATGTAATAATAATAATAATAATAAACTTTGAAACAAAAATAAATACCATATTTTTTTGTTCAAATAATGCGGATTCACTAAAACAATGCCAGATGTGGAAGAAAAATATCCATCAAATTTTCAAATAATTTCATTATTATCATATAAGAAACATAGATGATTTACCTATGGTGTTGCAATTGCCACCATCAGTGCCTCATTAACATGCTCCATTATATATAGACTTGGAAGACTAAAAGACTTTTGAGAATTTGGAATGGAAGAACTATTTTTTATTGCATCTTGAAAGGGAATAAGGTTAGTGGTAGTCAACAACGTACAACCAACAATTCCTCCACATAATTAAAACACCAAAAATGGGATTGAATCTTTGCCAATGTAGTGGACAAATAAAGGAGTTTGATTCTCAAGATATTTTTTCTTCATAGAGTAAACATTGATGAACCCAAGAACTCCCCTTAAAATATCATCAATTTCTACATTAAATCCAATATGAAATCTATACAACTCACTTGTATACATGAATTGTTCCTTCAGAGAATACTATCTATAATTTAAAAGGATATCATGGAATAAAAAATGATATCAAGAGTATGGTTCCTAAACCTTTTATTAAAATATTTTCATTCAACCATTTCAGAAGGCGCTTTGCAAGTAGGAAGATCCTTAGAGTCTCATCAACTATATGTTTGTGATCAAAGGTTTCCATAACAAAGAAAAATGATTTTTCATACCAGAAAAAACAATTTCTAATTACTGAGACATGAATCTATAGCCTAAATTGAACTAAAATATATGGAATAGTAATAGGTGGGAACCCCATATATCTTGAAATATTTTTTCATCCATTAGGATTTGTATATTGGACATCCATTACAACAAAAAAAATAGTATGCATCCTTGAATTCCAAATCAAAAAACCACAACTATAGTGGAGGCTATGCCAAATGTTTAAGAACTACTTGTATCATTCAATGGAAAAATTACTTCGATGGAGATAAAATTTAGTGGAATAGAGAACACGATCACAAATTTAAGAAGCTTGAACAACTCTATCCTTGGAAAAAGATAATGCCACATGCCCTGTCTTACTACCACATTTAGTCTCCATTTTATGGGCATTAACATAATCGTTCCTTCAACCTTGCAATAGATTAATAGAATCCATCACCTCTCTTACTATATCCATTTCCATTTGCCTTTAGGTCGATATGCACTAAAGTTAGACTTATTATCATTTCTTTGAACTTGAAACCTCGTCTCTATTATGGTGATTCTTTCCATTCCTTACATTATGACCCCAAGTTTCATAGCTATTTTGTATAAAGGGATTTTTGAATATGATTACAATTTTTTAACAATGGAGTAGACCTTTACCTTATAGATATTTTCTCCACTATAATTTTTGTGTCCCATTTTCATAGTGTTAGCTCTCATGTGTGGGATTTTTTTTGTTCAGGACCTTGGTCCCTATATTAAGGCCCTAATAAGTGTTTATTACTATATTATTTGTTATATTATTATCTAGGTTAGAACCTTTTATCGTACCATTTCATTATAATTGTACCCATTGTCTCATATTCATATATATATATATATATATATATATATATATATACACACACACACACACACACAAAGGAGCGTCACCTAGTCTTAGGATCTCTCATATTGTCGCTTGTATTAAATCCATTGTAAAAGTAGGTTTCCCCTGTGAACTGGATTGTATTCATTGAATTATTATCATTTTCAAGGTGCATGGTTCAGAACAATTGGTATTAGAGCTATGCCTGTAGGATTATTTTCCTTTAATCAAGACATCTTGGCATTTTTTACTATAACTTTTTTCTAGGAATTTTAGATAACAAAAAATTGAGAAGACAAAGGAGAGATAACAAAGTATATGAGATTAAAATTTTTAGTTTTGATTCACTATACTTTCATAGATATAGCCTTTCAAAGTTAATGTTTGTGACTGATCTTGAAACAAGTCCTAAAAGGGCCTTCTTGTAAAAGAGCTCTCAGACTCTAAAATTTTCACAATCCTAAGGATATGTAGTGAATGAAATTGTTGGCTTAAAGGGGCTTGACCCAGGTTTGGAAGAGTTATTTAGCCAAACAAATCCCACAGCTACCGACCCTTTCGGTAACAGCCCGCAGAGCACGGACTAAGGTCTCATCTGAGGTGGTAGGGGAGGGTGCTGGAGCTAGGTTTCCGCACCCTTGGGATGTCTTGATGTGGTTTGGAAGGTTCACACACCATTTTGTGGCTTCGCGCCACCCCGCTCCATGTAGATTCAGACCCAAGAAAATCCTTAATACTTATTAATGTGTTGTTATCTAGATTAGATCTACTTTTTATGGTCTTTGAGAAAACATTTAATAGAGATAACTAGTTCGCACACCCAGAAAAGATATAGATTTTCATAAAATCATACCATAAGCATACGCGCACAAATCAAACAGTTATATAAACCATAAATTAGCCAGATCTACAATAATTCAGAGTTAATACAAAATTTCAGAATCAACTTATATTTATTCAATTCTTCCACCACTACATCTAGATCCGCCCTACACACTCAGCTGCAGGGGTCCGTGAACATAGCTGCAGACTCTACTAGGCCTCTGCGCACATAGCTGCAGAGCCTCTATCTACCTACCAACACCCTTGACTCAGACTTACAGACGCTTCAAGACTTTGTTCTTCAAAAACCCATTACATTCCAAATCCAAAAGTACATGCCAAAAGCTACCTTCTACCCTTAGAGCCTCGCTTTATTTATACATTCCCATGGTCCGCGGACCATGGGCAAGTTGACTTACTTCCTATTATTCTATATTATTTCTTGGGCGAACAACCCTTTGACTCGATCTATTACATTCCGCGCTCTGCATATTTTGGAGTTTTACAATATTTTCATCCTAATTTATAGGCTATAAGCGCCAAAACTATTACGCGGGACCTCCCTACCCAACAAATGTATAAAATACTTTGGATCCTGACTCCTTATAATTTATGATATATTTATTTGAGAATTCTAGGTTATTTTAAGAGCTTTTTCTTGAAAAAAAAAGTATAGATTATTTTGATACCTTTAGATAACAAAAAATATATGGTTAGTTAGTAAACTATATTTGGAGAAGAATATATGTAGAAGCTACACATGGTTTAACCTTGTTTGAAACACTTGTAACTCTTGTTGGTGCCCCTTCGAGTAATACTACATCATACAATACTTTGGATAGGGAATTTCACTTCCACATACCTTTTGCCTAATAGGATGTCCCCAAGACATACCTAAAACAAACTCTAGATAAATTATTTGACACATCGTGTTCCTATACTAGACCAAGAACAAAAATTGGGGAGAGCACTCCTTAGTAACTAGGTAATAGGGTAATATGGCTAAGGGAACATTTGTGTTTCCTTTTTTATTTCCATGAGATATTGGGTCGAGCATGATTATTGGATTTTAAACATATATCAAAGGGTTATAACTCCTGACATTCCCTTGTCCTTACAACCCATCAAATCTTTCCCATTACTCCACAAGAAGATCCAAAATTGACTTCACTAGTTAAACCCCAAGAAATTTCCTCCATGACTCATGCAGAATATGAAGAGATACAAAATTATCTATCCAACTTGAAAATTCAAATTAACAAATTAAATGATAGGGAAATGAAAAATGGGGATTTGATCGATTCTCAAAATGGGATAGAATGAAAGATGGAATATAAGATGAATGAAAATAAAGATTAGTTGGAAAGAAAGATGGAACAGATGGAACATAAGATTATGGAAACCTTAAAGGGGAGGATTCCTAAAATTGACACTCTCATTGAAGGGACTCATGAAAATAAAGGTAGTATCATGTTGAACAAGTTTCTAATAATAACAATTTTCCAAGGGGATTTAATTCCAACATTTGAGTTACTTATGGATGGTTTCCAAAAGGAGTAAACCTTCCCAAGGTGGAATTAAAGAAGTTTGATACAACAAAGGTATTTTCCTAGGTGAACCAAATATAGAAATATTTTGAATTGCATAATATTATGGATGATAAGAAAATGATTCACATAGCAACTTTGAACTTTGAGATGAAATCCTATTAATGGTATCAATGGGTAAGTAAAGGGAATCCCCATCTTATCATTATGCGAGGGATATATTTACAAGAGAATTAGAAGCACAACATGGGAATGTTTGGGAACAAAAAAACTTCAGTCAATTGACAAGAATTAAAGGTTTAGGCTATATTGAATATTATAATTTAGAAATATAGGTATTAGACAAATGGGTGAACAAAATATGTGATGAACATTTGTTGGCATATGTTGTGGCAAATAACAACCCCCATTTTTGTTCATATCGTAATAGAAAATGGGGACCCTTCTAAAATTTTAAGTCTAAATTTGTTTTTAATATCCATTTAAGAAACTCAAAAAAACATTTAAATTTTATATTTTCTATTAATAATTTTCAACACACAGGGATTTATTTTTAAATAAAAATAAATATATTAATATGGCCAAAGGGCTAGAACCACTGTAGTCAAGTGCCATCCATTCATCAATGATTAGGCCAAAAACTTAATTCATCACACATATTTATGTTTTCTTTCAAGAAAACCATTGAAAATTTCTGACAAGGCATCCTCGCTCATTTCCCCTGAGGAAGGTTTTTACTGAGAATGACCCTCCAAAATACTTCCCTAACAATTCTTACCTCAGAGATTATTCATGATCTTACCTAGGAGTTTTCTCAAAGGATGTTTTCTTTGAGAAAACTCTATTCACTACACTTAATGAAAGACTCCCCCATCTCGGAAGTAATTCCTTAGGACATTATCTAAGATCCTTTTTTGAGTTTCCTCCAAGGAGATTTTATCCAATAAAAACTTAGCCCTAAGGTAAGTTACTAGCCCTTGATTAGTTCACATGGTCCCAATCAACTACCACTCTCCAGATCATCTCGGATAATATAACCTTGGAAGTTATTCACAAACACCTTTGTGAGTTTCTTGTGAGAATCATTCTTCCGAGGTGATGTTGGATCCATGTCACTCCACATACCACTGTGATTGCTTATTAGTGCACGAAACCTAGGAATATCACATGGTACTTGTTATAAGTTTCCTTTTTGAAAGTCACACTTATGGTTTTAATTGCATTACATTTGTTCGTAACTCACATTTACTACACTTTTCAATTATTTATGTTCACATGTTTTGGTTAAGTTTTCAAAGCTTGAAGAATTTTCTATTTTCTTGTTTTCTAATGTACAACAAGCAAGCTCTACAAGTATCACCAAACCAGTGAAGATGAATAATTCTCCGCAGTTTGTGAAAGTGCCAATCATGGAAAGACCTAGGAAGATGTCACCTTCACCTAAGCCTGTTGAACCAATTATGGAGAAAACAAATGAAAAAATTCCTAAAACCTTCCCGTACTTGGATATAGTGATAACTTAGGACATAGGAGTGTCAACTTGGGATGCAATTGATAAGATGATGGAGGAAGAATTACAGGGTGGTTTAGAGGAAGAAACGAGTGTGATAGTTCCAGATAAGGAATAAAAAAATTGATAAACAAGAATACATGTTAGTGTATGTAACAAGGTGATGAGGCTCATCAATGGGTAAATTATATGGACCTTAATGCCACGCTCTAGCTTATTAAAATCAAATTTTCTCACATTCCTTTACATGTTTTGTTATATTTCTATTAATGGGAAGGGTAAATATGAGATGTCATGTCTTGTGGTATAATGTGCATTGGTTGCAATTTTTGGAGAAACTTTTGGCTAATTAAACTGCAAGAACTTGAAGTAGACAAGAAAGAGGGATTTTAGGAGATTGGATCTCCCTCCTTAACTCCCCACTCACTCAAAGATTCCTGCACCAGATCTCATCAACTCAGAGTCACAAGTAGCCAAGCCATTAGGATCATTGGAAGCTAAGCAAGTGATGGTTGAAGACTAGTTGATCTCGAGTTTGGGAGCTAAGCCTCCTTAAATTTAAATAAGTTGTTGGTAGCTTTAGTTGTATAAATAAGAATGCCTAGAGCCTCATTAATATTTGACTTTTTTTGTTGTAGCCAAGAGGCATTTTTGAGCTAAGACATTGTGACTGATGACTCTTGTGTGTTTTTGATATTTTAATGAAAATGAGAAGCATTCCCTTGATCCAACACTGAGTTGACTCAGAGGGTTGAAGTTCTTGGGTTAGGGCCCAACCCTAGCAACATAGGTTCATCTTCTTATACATGTATGCTTAAATTACATTCATAGTTAGCTATTGGAGTGATTTTGGTTATGTTAATTTGCAAGTATTTGGATGATTAATTAGTTTGCTTCCATTTGTGGATAGTTATATTAGTGATATCATAGTGACGTCACTTTAGAAAATCTTGTGATAAGTGGATTTCAGCTCATCTCCCTTATGGGATCATGACTTAAGGGTTCCATTCACACATCCCAAAAACATATTTCTTTCTTTACTGCATGATCTTAGGTTTCTTGATGAATAGATCATTTTATTTGAGTTTCTTAGGATGATTTTCAATTGTCATTTTTGATCTCTTAAGTTTTTCATTGGTTTCAAAGCACTTCAATTCATGAACTTAGCCACCAGATAGTAATAACTCTATTTTCTTCCATTTAATAAATATTTTCCATAAATAGATGAATTTGTGCATAAATGAAGACTAGAATGTATGTTGTTGCAAGAGCTTCTAATTTGTAGGGAGACCTCATCTCATTTTCCTCATCGAAGACTTATCCACCCATGTTGCCAAAGTCCTCTAAAACCTAAATCCAAAATCTTGTTTTGTAAGAAAAATTGCCATTTCCATCGATCAAATCCAACCATATTTAAGAATCTGACTAAGCCTTGGATAGTGTTCACCTCCTCCATGCCTTATTCCCCCATCATATACCTTTCCCACACTTCATTCTACCTTCCCTACCATCTCCTAAGTTTTCGGCCTGTTTCTTGTAGTAAAATAGGGCATCTTGTAGTAGAACTAGGACATCCTATAGTAGTACTACAGGAAACCCTGTAGCAGCCTGTTTTGAGCCTGAATTTAGAAAAATTATCATCTGATTTTAGATTAGGCCTCTGCTTGGTTTCCATACTCTTGATACTAGTCCATACCTCTTCCTCCATAAATGTCTCCCCTGATAGAGAACAAGTGAATATTAACATTTGTATTCATAAAATTAAAACATCAAGAAAAGGGATTTTTCTATAATTTCTAAATTAGCACATGCATGTAGCAGTTATAATACTTCCTAGATCATATTCCATTCTCAATTATTTTATATCATCATATGTTATAAACAAGGTTAAGCTAGGTTTCTTTTGCAAGAAAAATGTGTAAATGAGTAGCTAGATGATTTCATGTCACTTTATAAGAATTTTCAATTCAATATTTCATTCCTTGAAGTAGGAAGCAATCATTTTCTTTCATTAAGGACAAATTTCCCTTCTCCATTTGGTAGTTAGCCTTCTTCTAGTCAACAGGAGACTAGTTTGAGAAACCCTAGTGGTCTATCGCCCCAGTTAAAAAGTGACAAGAGTAGATCATTACATATATTGTGTATACAACATTGTTAGCGAAAACAGAGATTCTGGGTTCGATCCCCAGCAGAGTCGCCAATTTGTTGGCCGGATAAATCTATCTTGCAGACAAGGCTGATCTCCCTAGTATCAATAGATATCTAGCAACAAGCAGGACAAGCAAATCTACCTTTCTCTAAACATGTTGTGATTCATTAATAAAAACTAAAGAGGTATTTAGAACCTACCTTAAGTCCAACGCTAGTTTGTGGCAACCATGCTCCAACCATCCGAAAAAGTTTCTTTTTAAGAACTTGCAATCATAAAAAAGCACACATCAAATAACACCTGTATAGCTAATATAATAAATCATGTTCATCATGGTGATCAAGGAATCCATGAAATAAACCATAGAACATAGCTTATTGAGAAAAATAAACTTGATTGTATTAACTTTGAAATAGAAAAAATTTACAACCTTTGGTGCCTTGATGTTGTACAAACTCTTCCCAGGGTCCAAACAGGAATCTCCCCTACTTTGACAAGCCTCACTCTCTTGCAAATGAGATCAAAAAGGCTAGAAATGGCCACCTATAGAGTCTATTCCAATGCATATTTTCCATAGTAAACTTCGGGAAGAGAATTATTTTGAACATTTTTATTCAATCTGTCACAATGTCGTCATTCCTTTCCATGAAGCCCTATTTAATAGGAAACCTCCTAGTATGTCTAACCTAGCTATGGATCGTATGGAAAGGATTGGAGACTGGTATTCAAAAGAAATCCTTACCTATGTTAGGGTGATTGGTTGTTTTTCACAACCACATGTTCTTCCCCTTAATGTTCTTAACGGACTCGACTATAGAGAAGTAGCATACCAAAAATTTGACATAAGAGTAACTCATAAATTAAAAAGGGTGTCTAAAAGGGTTTGGACAGAGTTCCATATTTAGGTTGATATCTATTTAATTGTGAATTTTCAACATGGTGAAAAAGATTTGATTCCTTTTAGTGCCCTCAGTTTAGCTACTATTCCCTTGAAGCAACATGATTCGAAGAAGGTGATTGAGGAAATCATCGCTTCTCTCGATATTAAAAGAAATGTTTGTGAAGATTCTCAGTTTGATGACTTGTTTATGTTAGATCTCACTTATCAATAAGTGTTAAGGAGGCTAATGAATTACCACATGATCTATATCATTATTTTATAATTTATAGAGACAATAAAAGAATTACATTTCCTCCAATATTACAATCTCCTACAATTGAAAAGGTGGTAACACATGCTCCTAGATCTTCTACACAAAGAAGTTGCACTATGAAGTCTACCACAACAGAGGTTTCAATACAAAAAAATTAATTATAGGAAACCTCTACCACTAAGAAACAAACATAGGAAACAACTATTCGGAAGGTTGTTAAGCAACCAATTGTTCCACATAAGATATCCTTAATTAACAAAATGAAGGGAGTCCCTACTCAACCTCTAAAGAAAATAGCTACTAAGAAGGCCATACCTACAAAAGAAAAAAATGTAGAAAAGATTCTGCTTCAAAAGGAAATTGTCCTTGAGAAGAAAGTAATAGCTGATATAAATAAATATTGAAATGTGTTTAAACAATTAATCTCATAACATCCAAGGCATAATGTAACACAACTCACTATAGATCAAATTGTAAATTCAGTTTCAAGTTCTTTACCTGACAAGGACTAAGGAAAACAACAAACATAGATAACATCTCCAACTGCAACATATGTAACTTTGCTTGATCCTAATATCATTATTCAGACACCTATTAGTATATTCCAAAGTTATGAACAAGTACCTAAACAAAATTCTATAGTTGAGTTCCAAATTCTAGAAATGCCCCTTACTGAAGTATTTTATAGTCCCAAAAAATAAGCCATTGTAAGGAAGAGCAAGTAAAAGAGGAAAATTTGAGAAACACAAGGTTTGCATACAATTAATGTTTCAACAAAATATTTAGAAAATGTTTGGGAAATCCCATTATCTACTCCTGGTGAGGGCTACGAAGGACTAGTACGATACGTTGGGGCTCATACAAATGCCAATATTAATAAAGAAACCAAATATAAGGAGTTCATCAAAGAGAAGGATACGAAAATCACTCAATTAGAGAAGGTTTGCACATAGTTAAAGGTTCAATTATAGGATCAGGTTACACAGGTAAGAAATCAATTTGCAATTGAAATTCATAAAAAATTTATTTAAGTGAATAATATATTTCCCTTGCAAAGTTCAAGCATCAAGTAAAAAGCAATAATAAAATGACACAAGATGTACACGAATAGTTATGTAATTATTTGGGTAGAGTTCAGAGTATACAAAAATAGATTGATGTAGTAATCAATGATTTCATTGAAATGGAGGATCAATATGATAAATAAAAGAGAAAGATTAAAGAGCTACTGTAATGGAAACATGGTCATAAAAAGCATTTTCCCAATTTTCCTACTATTACTGAGATCCATAAACCTATTTATTTACTTGCTTGAAGAATCAATTACATTCTATCAAGCCATTGGTACAGATGTTGAAAGACTCAAAGGTTCCCCCATGTGATCAATTGCTCAATCATTGGAGGACACAAATATGTCGATTGTTTACATAGATGACACTCTTTTAGAAGTTGAAAAACTAAGGCTGGCATTGCATGATAACATGATTGGATTTAGAAGAAGGATAGAACAATTGACAGTAGTTGACTTCGAGGTAATTTGGGAATTGGCGATTAAACCTTTAAGTGATTATCATGTCAAGGTTATTAATGAAAAAATGACCCAAATGACCCCAATATTCGAAGCTCAAGTGATTAGGTGTTAGGTCAACATTTTACCTCAAACACATCATGAACTAGACAATATTCTTCAGATTATTTTCAATGGGTATTAGGCATTCAACCTTCACCATAGATTTCACCTAATCAATAATGATTTCATTTCAACTTTCCATTTCAAACTACTCTCTATTTTTCAAAGTTTGTTTTACTTTACTTAAGAACATTTAGGAGATCGAATAATTATTCCTTTTTTTATATCTAATCTATATAAACAACGCTTGACATTGGAAGGTGTTTTGAAATTTTACAAGAAAATGTTTTTTACACTTTTGTACTTTGCCATTTCTTTAATATGAGCTTTGATCCACTTGTTGATTCCATGTCTATGAGGAGTAAAACAAAAATGGCACTTTTATCATATTTGTTTTCTTCCAATTTATAATTGGAATATCATCTTATCTTTTATTGCTATGCTTATGATTATTTTATTGAGGGATTGTCATTGTCAATATGTTGTTATCTATTGATTATAAGTTTAAGAGGAATATAGTTATATGTGAATGTTTTATGAAATTAATTCAATTAACTATTTAATTGAACTAATTTATCATCAAATTGTTTTATTAATGATATATATTTTAAATATATATTTCCAGTTATATGTTACCTTTCTTTTTCACATATAAATATCAACACCTACGTTATTTAGTACTTATTGTTAGGCCAGGAGGTAAATCTTCAAATCAATTGTGTTTTTGCATTAAGGATAATCATAGATATATACATGGAGGGAGAGACTCTTTGGCTTCATATCCTAGTATCTCTTCATATTCCAACTCTCCTTATTTGATGGACTTTCAAACCATTTTGAGCTGACAGGGCAAAGAGTGTCTCGATGGTAGCTTATTTTGTTGTAGGGGCAAAAGTCACCTCATAGTCGACGAATTCCTTTTGTGAAAAACCTTTTGCCACAAGCCTAGATTTGTACTTGTCAAGTGAGCCATCAACTTTATACTTATTCTTGTAGACCCACTTGCAACCTATTGGTTTGGTTCCCAATGGAGCATCAACCAACTTCCAAGTGCCATTCTTTATCAAGGCATCATACTCCTTTTGCATCAATTCTTTCCATTCATCATGAGAAGCATCTTCTTTGAAGGAAGTTGGTTCCAAATCTCAAGACATATTCAGTTCACAATAATAAGAAACATCCATATCAACAAGTGAATCAGAATCATCTACATCACCTCCATCTTTCCTGGTTGAATTTCTTGTTCCTATCTTTCCAACCTCATCAGGATGAACACTTTCAAGTGTCTTTGTAAACCATTTTGGAGGACCTTTCTGAGATGGCCTAGGTTGCTCATTTGACTGAGTTGGGACTAAATCAAGATTGAGTCTCCCAATTCTATCAATCACATCACTCAAAGTGTCATCAGTGGTTGGAGCTTCATGTGGGGGAGAGCGAGCTTCAGAAGAGGATTCCACATATTGATTTAGTATAGGAATCCCCCCTTGAAGATGTGAAATCTCATTATCAAATTCTTGAAAATACTTGGCATGTCTAAATCTATCCAACCGATCAAGTTCCCAATCAACAACATTGTCAGCATTAGAAGATTCAAGAAAGATAACATCTATAACTACAAAATTCTTATTAACTTCATCATAGAGATGGTATGCTTTGGAAGTACTTGAATATGCCAATAAGATACACTTACGACTCCTTGCACCGAGCTTGTTTCTTTGTTCCTTTAGTATCAAGGCATAACAGGTGGAACAAAAGACCCTAAGATGCTTTACTGAAGAAATGTGGCCATACCACATTTCATAAGGAATATTGTTTCTAATAGCATTAGATGGACACCTATTCTTTATATACAACACACATAGAACTGCATCAGCCCAAAACATTAATTCTACATTCTTGAAAAATATCATGGAACATACCATATATACGATTGTCCTGTTCATTCTTTCAGCTAATCCATTCTATTGAGGATTATAAGGCACAGTTTTTTGTTGTTTGATCCCTTGCTGACAAAGATAATTTTCAAATTCATTTGAAGTGTATTCTTTTCCATTATTAGTGCGAATAGAGCCAATATGTGATTATGCATCATTTTGAATCCATGCATGAAATTTCTTGAATGTTTGAAAAGCATCATATTTGTTCTTTAATAAATAAACCCAACACATTCTGGTGTATTCATCAATAAATGTAATCATATAATTATTTCCATTTGCAGAAGGAACATGCATAAATGTACCTTCATCATAATAAGAATCATATGAGAAGTTTTGTGCATGAGCATAGGTACCTTGTAGCTTTAGAATTCTTTCTTCTTCTCTCCCCGTCATGAAAAGTGAGTGATTTGATGCTTTTATGACCTCAACCTTGCCATCAAACATATGAAAGGAGTTCCTTTCTAGAGGATGTGGACCAAATACACCAATTTTCTCCTCAATGCCGGAAGATATAAAATATAATGCAGAAGAAAGTATGGAAGACCAAGAAGTTTGAGCATGATTATGCGAAGCCCTAATGGATTGAGTTTTTACTTGTTTGCAAAGTATACTGCTCCATCAACATTGTCAGTAAATTCTTCAAAATAATCTCTTCTAACATTCATGTGGCAAGTTGTTCCTGAATCAAGAAATCAATCATTTTTCCAAGAAGCAAGTGAAGCATTAGACAAGTCTTCAATTACTCCATTATTACAATGTGCCACAATATAGTGAGTGGATTCAGGTGCTTTACCTTTCCCTTTGTCATTGGTTTTACCTTTGGATTCATTTCTTTCCTGCTCAATTCTGTCCCAAGGCAACTTACATGTGAATGATCATGTCCATCTTTATTGCAGCATATGCAATGAGGCTCATACTTTTATCCTTGGAATTGTTTGCCCCCCTTGCCTCTAAAATTCCTTCTTCCTCTACCTCTTCAGCCACCTCTTCCTCTAGAAGAATCTTGTACATGATTCTTCTCTTTATGTGCAAGACACAAAACTTCTTTAGAAGACTGAGGAGCTATCTTCTTCCCAAAATCCTTCTCTCTCTCAATAAACTTCTTCTCAAGGGAGTCAAAGGTAATATACTTGGGGTTTCCACTTGCTTGCAATGACTCAAAATAATTTGAATAAGTGGAATATAGTGCCTTGACATAAGCTATGACAGGAATGTTTATTTGAACACTAGTGGTTTTGATATCAAGCATAATAGACGTTAAGTATTCTAATGCTAAAGCAAGAGGACCATAATTTTTCAATTCAAGAATAAAAAATTTAATCATCAATTGGACAACTTCAATTTTAGAGTTTGAGTCATAGAGTTCCTTCAAATTATGTAAAGATTCAAAAGCATTTGAAAATGGTGAAATATGGCAACTCACCTCTTCATTTGCAGATGTTGCAATCAAGGCATAGGCTTTGTTGTTCTTGTTTTCCCAAACGTCAATCTCCTTATCCAAGGTGGGCTTTGCAAGTTCATTATCTCCTTCTCCTACACAAACTCCTTTCCACAACTCATTGAAAATGAGAGTGTGTTTTATCTTTGGTGACCATTCAAGGTAGTTTTAATTTCCTGAGATAACTAATCCAATAATATATATCACTGAATGCATTTTAAATGTTTGTACCATGTAAAAAAATGTACTATGCTGCCAATATACTATAAGAAATTGTACTTCATGTGGTAATATGTGTAAAACAATGCACTCTAATATATTAAAATAGAGTTATATTTGGGGGGAGGGTTTTATGGATGAGGGCTTATATGGGGAGGCAGGTTCAGGCCCCATGTTTATGACTATCAAGACACGCTATATATTAAAAAAAAGTAATATATGGTATGCGGGTAGTGGAGTATTGAAAGAACACAATATTAAAATGCATATGACATCATAATATTATTATATGACAACGTTCGTGCATGTTATAAAACAAATGTATAACTGTGATTTGGAGAGCAGCATGAAAACGATGGTATGGAGAAATGTTATATGGACAACGTGCTTGGACCAAGCTAGCGTTACATACTTTGCAATGGAGGGAGCGAATTGTAGTATGGCAGATTGGGAGAGAATTCAACGTATGTTGACCAATGTTATATGGACATCTAGCATTATATATTGAGGAATTAACCACAACGTTCATATGTCAGGGGAAGAGTTATGATTGTTGGGTGGTGATAGAGGTGGTAGTATTAAATAGCCAGTGTGATATGGGGAGGTGGTTTGGAGCAACCACGGTGGGTGATATTGGAGAGCGTTGTTTGGGAGGAGAGTAACATTCAACATATAACATACCAATGACACAGCCAGGTGTGGTATGGGCTGGGCAGTGGAGTCGTATTATCATGTGAGGGTGTAATGACCAACAGAGGAAACATGGTATTTACCAGGAATATGACGGAGAAGGTTACTGGTGGTAGAACTGTCGATTATATAATATACCATGCAGAGTAGACAGTCAACACAACACATAAATGTGCACAACACCACACAGTAAATCTGCAAATACGCCAACATAAGATTATAACATACCATGAATACTTCACTTCAGATATATGAACCAACGCACCATGACATCTTACATCCCAACTATAGAAAATCCTGTATATTCAAAAGCTAATGCAATTTTCTAAATCAAGAGACAAGAATCTACCTCTACTCTTTACAATCGAGAAAACAATAATCAATAGAGGAAGAGAACCAAAAGCACATAACACAATAAATATTTGGGGAAAGCCATAGCTCAAAACCCCACTATACGTTTTGTTTTAACCGAGAAAATGAAGATTTAATTACAGTGCTTGTTCTCTCTAGAACAATCCCTGCACTCAAGAAATTCAATCTCCAACTCATAAGAAAGCTCAAGGCCAAATCTTAGCCTCTTCACAAGCTCTCCAAGTCTCTATTCCAATGTGTAATTCCTATGAAGTATAGCTTGTATTTAAAGGGAAATAAAACCTCTAAAAACTGTGGAATCCATTAATGATCAAACTTCAGTTCCTGATTGCATGCACTATTAGTGCAACTCAACAAAATCTAAAACAAATAATGCACTGTCCCTACACTCTAATCTCAACGGGTCTTTCTCACAATCAACATGCACGAGTTTGTGATGAGTAAATATTCAGTTAATGATAGTAGCATTGGTGGAGTTCATTAGTGTCACCACTGACTGTTAACTCACTATTAGTTCTCTCAATGAGTTTGAGAACTAATTTAACTGAACTTACTCATGAAACTAAGTCTTTTATTTTACAACTCATAATTAACTCACACTGGACTCCTACAAAGTAGGGAGAACATACAAATGACGACAGGAAGACTTCCAACTAAAATTTCCTAAGTTAAGTAAGTTGAATAAACTTAATATAACTATTTTAAGCTGCTATGAGAATAGAATTCGAATTTAATTCACACTTTGATTAAAGAACAATTTAAATTGGAATTTCTTGTTGCCATTTCTTAATACTCCCTCTCAACAAGAAATGGATTATCAGCTACCCCGATCCTGTCTCTATGAAACTCAAATTTACATCTTGATAATTCCTTTGTCATGATGTTAGCATCTTGCTCCTCCATGGGAATTTAATCTAACAACATGATTCACCTCAATACACAATCTTTGAGATGATGATACTGGATATTAAAATGATTGGACCGATCATGAAAAAATAGATTTTCATAGAGTTTGATACAACTCTTATTATCACAATAAATCACTATCAGATCCATCTTTTGACCAAAAAAACCAACCAGGATCTTCCTCATCTAGATAGCCTCACATGTTGCCTGACTTGCAACCATGTACTTTGCCTCTGCCGAACTGAGTGCAACCGATCTCTATTTCATGTTGTACCAAGAAAAAACAACTGACCCAATACTGAAGATCCCACTTGATGTGTTCTTCCTGTCACATGGACTCCTTGCCCAATCTGCATCGGTGAAGCCTTGAAGCTTCACTCCCTCTATCTATCTATACCATAACCCAATCTGAGTAGTGCCTTTGAGGTATCTCAATACATGTTTTTCCGCCTTCTAATACAACTTGGTATGCCTAACCAACGCTTGAATAAATTGGTTAACTACATAGCACATATTTGGTCATGTGTTCGCCAAGTACATGAGTGAACCCACAAGATGCTCATAAACAATATCTTCCACTACTTCCCCTGAAGTAGAATCCTCCTTCCTCTAGTTACCAGCTAGAGGAGTCTCCATGGGTTTACTGCTCTTCATGTTGAATCTCCTAAGTATCGCGTTGGCGTACTTGCCCTGAGATACAAACAAATCCCCATTTCCCTGCCATACCTCCATGCCAAGAAAGTAATTCATGAGCCCCATGTCCTTCATCTCAAACTCTCTTGCAAGGTCCTCCTTGCAAGATTTGATGAGCTTCTCATCACCTGTTAGTATAGTATCATCTACATAAAGTACAATGATCAACAACTTACCTTCCACCACTATGTGGTACAGGTTTGCATCCGCTTCACTCTTCGTGAAGCCCAACTGAGTGAATTAGCTATCTATCCTAGTGTACCAAGAACGGGGTGCTTGCTTCAACCCATACAACTCTCTCTTGAGTCGGCACATATGTGACTCATGGTCTAAAGTTTCAAAACCTTAGGGATGCCCTATATACACCTCTTCCTCAATCATGCCATTGATGAAGGTAGTCTTCACATCCATCTGATGGATCTTCCAACCCATCTATGCTGATAGTGCAAAAATAGATTTAATTGACAAGTACCTTGCAACAGGAGAAAAGGTATCATCATAGTCAATCCCCTCTACCTGTGAAAATCCACAGGCCACAAATATGGCCTTATTCTTCTCCACACTACCATTTGTAGCTTGCTTTACCTTGTAATGCCAATGAGAGCTCACAACTAACTTCTCCTCTAGTCTCGGGATCACATCCCAAACATTGATTCGAACTATGGAGTCATACTCCTTCACCATCGTATCAACACAAACCAGCTGTTGCACTGTTTCCTGAAAGGAATATGGCTCTGATACAACACATTCACCCATAAGTGCCATATATCTAGTGTACCTCTTTGGTGACCTCCTTTGTCTGTGCTGAGAAGAGGGTTCTCCCACATTCTCCAGTGCATCATCCAACAATCAGTTAGCCTCTCTAGTGTGCTTTCTTCCCTCTTTGGAAGACTCTGCATGAGTAGATGTCTCCACTCTCTGAACCTCTACATGTGGCTGCTCCACATCAATCTGAGGCCCCTCAACCTTAGGAGCCAAAATATCATCATCCGCATGTAGCTCAAGCTCCCTATGAAGGGATATTTGCATGGCCTTCTCCTCATCAAACCTGATATCCTTGCAAACCACTGGCATCTGACTGGTCAACATGTACACCCGATAGTTGTGGGGTGTATCAATGTACCCCACAAAGATCCGCAGATTTGCTTTTGGCTTAAGATTTTTTTTGCATCTTTGGTCACAAGGCAATAAACTGATGACCCAAAAATTCTGAAGTGACCAACATCTGGCCTCTTACTAGAATCAACCTTCTCTGGTGTCTTCATCTCAGGTATCTAATGTGGGCTACGGTTCTGAAAATAAACCTTTGTGTTGCATGCCTCAGCCCACAAGTGTAGTGGTAGGCCCTGATCATGCAACATCACCCTTACTACCCCTAATATGCTTCTATTCTTCCTCTCAGCAACACCATTCTGTTGAGGGTTATGGGGTGCCATCAATTATCGTTTAATCCCTTCCGCTACACATAAGTTCTTAAACTCATTGGGGACATACTCACCACCATTATCACTCTGTAGAGCTTTAAAATTCTTTCCAGACGCTTTCTCTACCGATGCTTTGAACTCACAAAGCTTTGAGAAAGTTTGATCCTTTTTCTGCATAAAAAATACCGAGTATTTACGAGAATAGGCATCAATAAATATAACATAATTCCTGTGTTTTTCCGTGGATGTTGTCAAGAATGGTCCACACACATATGAATGGAATCTCTCCAGAATTGACTCTGGTGGACTGTCTCTATCTCTAAAGGAAGACTTGGTGTATTTTCCCAAAGTACAACCCTTGCATGTATCAACTTTCTCAACCGTAACTTTGGGAATACCAATAGAGATTTGTTGTAATATCTTTAAAGCCCCATGATGCAAGTGGCCCAATCGCCTGTGCCACAACTCATTGACGTTTCAACTGAACATCTTTTCCTCTTTTGAACTCAAAGCAACATAATCCTCTACCTCTATCTTATAGATATTCTGAACTTGAATCCCTATCTTCTTTACTTGACATGTGGCTATGTGTCGAAGGAACGCATTTCCTTTCGAAAATATCACATCATAGCCTCTATCCTCAAGCATGGAAACATATACTAAGTTATTTGTCAATTTGGGTACATGCATAACATTCTTCGAGGTGAGGGGAGTTGCATGCTCCCTTTGAAAAGTAATAGTTCCCACACCAGTAACACTATACTTACCTTCACCACCCATCTCGATATGCATATTCAGATATTTATTCTCTAGTTCACTGAATAACTCTTTGTCGTGAGTCATGTGGAAATAAGCTCCACTTTATAAGTACCAGACACTTCCCATCATTGATGATACTATGCATGCAATGAGGGAAAAGTCCAATTCGATTTGGGAGGCCAAAGCCTCACCCGCCGCTCCTTCTAAGGACTTATCCTTGCACTTCTTCAATGGATAATTTTTAGCAAAGTGACCCATATTGTGAGAATGAAAGCATTTAGCTTTCGTCATGTAATTCTTCTTACCTCCATGATAAGAATCTGATTTGGAATTGGAAAGTTTACCTTTCTCATTCCTCACATTAATTGCTATGGCACAATTCTCTTCATCATCAGTCTTTGATAAAGAGCCATCCCCGATGTTCCTCGTAATCTCATCCTACATCAAATCTGACCATAGTCGTTCCCAATCTGGTAGCTTCTCCCAACCATTGATAGAGTCCTGGTAACTATGCCAACTCTTTGAGAGTCCACGAAGAGAAAGTCTCACCATATCTTCCTCGACAACCGTGATTCCAACACTTCCAAGTTCATCCTAACATTGAGTGAACTTAGCCAAGTACTTTGGAATCATCTCGCATTTCTCCATATTGATTTTATGAAGTTTATCCTTTAGTGCCAACTTCCTTTGATCACTGCTATTCTGATACAAGTCTGTCAATGTTTTCCACATAGAATGTAGGGTTTCCTTTCCATGGAGACTCGAGACAGTATGATCTCAAACTCCCTCAAGGATTATTTGACTTGCCCTCACCACACACTTCTTCCACTTGGCCAAGTTTTGTACATAAATAGTTGTTGGCTTAGGAATTTCTTGTTCAACAAATTCCTTCAAGCCATTGTCCTCTAGCACAACCTCCATCCTATCCCTCCAGGCTATGAAATTCGAGTTGCCTTCAAAGTCATACTCAAGCCTCAACCCATGGAATGCCATCTTCCGATCCTGAAGTATTTTATTATAAGTCAAATTTCACCTGTAACCCAGAAACTCAAAACTTCGAAATATCCTCTAGAGAGTTGATTTTAAATCAACGATATCTCCCTCATCTGAAATCCGATTCAGCCAATTTTTTTTTTGAATTTGGGTATCTTTTCCCAAGGAATCCAAATCTGCAATTTGTTTATGAGAATTTCGCATATGAATTTTCAGATCTTCTCTGCAAACTCTTAGCCCAAAAAACAATCTTGCTCCTATACTAAGTAGAAATCCTATAGATTCACAAGCTAATGTAATTTGCTAAATAAAGAGACAAGAATATAATTCTACTCTTTACAGTAGAAGCCCATAAACGTTGAGAAAACAATAATAAATAGATTAAGAGAATCAAAGGCACATAACACAATAAATATCCGGGGAAAGCCACAAATCAAAACCCCACTATATGTTTTGTATTAATCCAGAAAATCAAGATGAAATTACAATGTTTGTTCTCTCTAAAACAATCCCAACAATCAACAAATTCAATCTCCAACTCATAAGCAAGCTCAAGACCAAATCTTAGCCTCTTCACAAACTCTCCAAGTCTCTATTCCAATGTGTACTTCCTATGAAGGATAGCTTGTATTTAAAGGGAAATAAAGCCTCTAAAAACTGTGCAATCCCTTAAGGATCAGTTATTGAATGCATGCACTATCAATGAAACTCAAAAAAAATCTAAAATAAATAGTACACTGTCCCTACACTCTAGTCTCAACTGGGTCTTTCTCGGAATCAACATGCATGACTTTCTGATGAGTAAATATTCAGTTAACTAGAGTAGCACTGGTGGAGTTCATTAGTGTCACCACTGACTGATATCTCACTATTAGTTCTCTCAGTCAGTTTGACAACTAATTTAACTGAACTGACTCATGAAACTAAGTCTTCCATTTTACAACTCATAATTAACTCATGCTGGAGTCCTACAAAGTAGGAAGAACATACACATGATGATATAAAGAATCCCAACTCAAATTTCCTCAGTTAAGTAAGTTTAACAAACTTAATTTAACTATTTTAAGTTGCTATGAGAATAGAATTTGAATTTAATTCACAGTTTAATTCAAGGAAAAATTAAACTAAAATTTCTTGTTGCAATTTCTCAACACCAACATTCAACTAAAAACACAAGAGATCATCAACCTACAAGGAGGAGACACTAGCAGACATAGGAAAAACTACAAAAAAAATTGGCAAAAGGGAGTTACAAGGGCATAAAGGGATGCCAAAAATGGAGTTGGCTATGATACCATGTCAGGCCAGGAGGTAACTCCTCAAATGGATTTCTTTTTTGCATTAAGGATGATCATAGGTATATAAATGGATTAAGAGATTCTTGGGCTTCATCTCATAGTGTCTCTTCATATTCCATCTCTCCTTATTTTCTATTTACATTATTTACACATATTCACCCAATCCCAATGATCAGATGTCAACATTTATTATAGTTTAATCTATATCTCTATTTACTACTTTAATTGAGCATTGCATATGCACTTTTCTATATCCATTATAGCTTTCACATCTTTCAAGTCTTCTTTCACAGAAGCATTTTCTGTTCAGGTAACTGGACCCAATTCAAAACCAGTCAAAACCACCAACCCAAATGGAAAACAGTCTAACGTGGGTCTCTAATGAGGTGGTCTTCCAAATGTTGATGAACATAACTATGGCCATCAACATTTCTGGTGCTACAAGAAGGGCCATTATATAGTGAATGGAAAGAATATCTCATGAGAAAACTGCAAGCCATTCAAAAACTTCATCTCTGCCCTTGATCTCTCCTCTAAATTCTAGATCTCCTTCACAATAAGCTCCCCCATGATTTGAAGTTGCAAAGCCTTCTCACACACTTCCTATTACTATTTAAATATCTTCCAATTAGCCTTTAGTCAATATACCTTTGACTCAAAATCAACTTGTGTCACCTTGTTGTGCCTTGCAAACAACCCCCCATTTCATCTTTATTATTTTTCACAAGATCATTAAAATATGAAATGGGTCCCTTTCAAAATAAAATTGATGTCAATAATCCCTACTTTATGAAATTTCAATAGAACTAAAAAAAGCAATATTCCTTTGAAATATTGGAAATAAGCCAAAATACATGCATTAAGCAATCAAAAGGCCTAGCCCCGACCCGATAAAGCTATCGGCGATATCGGCCATCGGCCATTTCCTTTATGCATCCCTATTGCGCCATCGGTCGAAGTCCCAACCCGATAAAGCTATCGGCCATCGGCCATTGGCCATTTCCTTTATGCATCCCTATTGCGCCATCGGTCGAAGTCCCGACCCGATATCGGCCATCGGCGATATCGGTGATCGGCAATAAGATTGTATATCAAGTATTGCTCATACATGTTTCCCCGACCCAATATCGGCCATCGGTGATCGGTGGTTTCTCTTGCCAAACATTAATGAGCGCATGACCTTCCCCGACCCGATATCGGCGATCGGCAATCGGCATGGTTTGAAATATTGTTATAACTATCATCGCGCCCCTCCCCGATCTGATAAGATAAGGCACAGTTCTCCAAGAAAAGCCGTTATAATGATTGGAAAGCCGGAGTTAATGGTAACTAAAGCATAATCATTCCCGCTCAGCCGCCGATACGCCCCTTGCATTATTTAAAAGATCTTTAGGCAAATATTGCACCAGTAAGCATTTATAAGGTGGCAGATTGTATACGGACCCTTAATGAACCCATCCTTTCAAAATCTGCCCATAGATCACATCCTTGCTGTTTTAATATAGGCCAAGTATATCGACGTTCTTCTTATTGTTCGCTCAGTTGTGAGTTTTATTATTGTCTCAATATTACGCCAAAAACCATTCTGCTGCGCAGATTACAGATT